>OV788325.1:23218723-23427555 GCA_928718305.1 Tetramorium bicarinatum
TTAAATACGTAAGTTTCCCTCTATTAAAAGGAAAATTTAATTCCTCACGAATTGTTCTGTTGTGGCTAAACAATTTTTAATAACGAGTTTCAAAATTGTCAATGTTATGTAAACTAATTTGTACATGACGTTTCTAAGATAACTACGGTGACCAAATTTCTTTGAGAAAAATAAAGAACACCGCCATCTATCCTTCTCCCACAAACAAGCAATGTAAATTTATTATTATTATTAATATTTTTTCCCTGAATATATATTTATATGAAGAAAAAATAAAATTTTGTGAACTAAAACAATTATATATAAAAAAAGAAGCACATTTTTATTTAAACATTACACAAAATATACAAAGGAGATAAAGACTGAAATATTGGACATTTTATAGGATTTTTCAGAAATAAAGGAGTTTTCAAGAAAAAAATAAATCTAAAGGACACGCTAAAATAAAGAATTGTCTTCTGTAATTATAAGACGGATGGTCACCATAAAGATAACTGAAGTTACATTAAGGATGTGTCGGAGGTACAATCTTAGATAAAAGTGCATGAAATTTGAAATACTTGAATATCTATGCCTTACGCATAGTAAATCTAGATATAGGGAACTAGAACTATAATTGGAGTCTTATTCCTCAAAAGATATTTTTCATATTACAAATGTTTTTTCCACCATTATTTGCGATACTGATAGCACATTTTTGTCAGTTTATAATTTATTTCTTTAAAACGATGTAGTGAAAATAATTGAAATTTGGCAGATAATTGCATCTATTTGTATACTAAGTGTACAAAAAAATTGAAAACATTGGTACCATTTCTTCAATATTTTTATCCGACAAGACCGTCTCTTTCTATAAGAATACGTGTAAAGTCAATGAAAATTAAAATTGTTATTACTCAGCAACTGTTTAGTGGATTTGTTTAAAGTTTCTTTGCAGCACATCAGGAAAGGCTAAAAGAACAATCTCACAAATTTTTATCGACTTGATACTATTCTGAAGATAGCTCCGATACATCTTTAAGTACGTTTGAAAAAGAATTGTCCTCGAGAGGAAAGAAAGTCTGATTTATATTATTGACTCGGTCAATTGTTTGCATAACTCGGCAACGTGCTTGAAATTGACTCACCGCGAATTAAACCTCCCCGGAGCAAAATCGATAATGTCAATGATGCCAGCTCCTATATCGCTGCGGCTTTTGTTTCAGTTTGAATTTTCCCACTGGGATTTGCGAGCGGGATGCATCGGGTTAGTTGCGACGTAGCGCGGCACGGTCCTCGCTGTGTAAAATCATTTAGCCCCGACCGGCGAGGGGAGTCATGGATCATTGATGTCCCGCGAGCCGGACGAGCCTGCGGGAATCTACCGTTCCTCGATCTTCCCCACCGAAACGGCCCTGTCTCCCCCTTCCCCCTCCGCGCCCCTTCTCCCGCGTACTCCGGGGTCTTACTTCGTGCGTCTAACTAGAATGGATCGCCATAATTTTTCAGCTAACTCAAGTATCCCGGGCCGTTCGGCCCGCAAACGAGCCTGACAAAATACGGAAGGTGGGTATGCGTTAGCACGGCTCGTTTGTCCCGGTCGTCGTGTTTCCATGTTCTTGCGCGCGCGCGCGCGCGGTCGCATCGCCATGGATCACCCCTCGGCCCCTCAGCGAGGATATTTTGCGTGATTACGGCTTCTGCCGTAGCCGAGAGCTCAAGAAATACAAATGTCAAGCTTTACGCGGGATCAGTGCAAATAGAATTCTCTAGCGTATACAAAGTTTGTGGGAACAAAATTTTCTACAGCTTGCATAAATTAAGCTTTGTTTCTTTGCACGGATTTATTTCGATTTGTCGTAAATTACGCGCAAAATTGAAATTTCCTGAAAGTTAACACCATCTTAAATTTAAGAAATGAAAAATTTATATTTTAATCTAAAATATGTACTAAAAATATTAAAATTATAATAAATATACGAGAAATGTACTAAGATGCACATATTCTCTTGCAAAGTTTTCTCATTCCTTCATCTTTTTTTTATCTTGATAATTCATTTTGATATTGCACTAAAAAAAGATTCTGGTTAAAAACGGACGAATCAGAAAATCTTGTAGGATTACTCAAGTATTCTGATATATTATAAATAGAATTTATAAGTTATAAAGTGTTGAGGTCTATTTATAATTTAACCAGAATATTTGATTAATCCTTATACAAGATTTTCTGTCCGTTTTTAATCAGAATCTTTTTCAGTGTGTGCTTTGTTACATATATTATGTTCCGATTTATTCAGATCGGCGACGTATCGCTTCTTTCTGCAAGATAGCCGAACGCTATGGAAAAGCATGAATTCCGAGATTCTATTCAAGCAGACGGCCGAAGTTTTATTTAATTATATGCCGCGAATTAAATTTGTAATTTAATTAGTTTCGTACTTTTTACTTGCCTCGGCCCGCCGCTGGAAGCTTGCGTGCTCGCCCATACACGGCGAACGAGAGAGGCATGGAGGCCTCCGAATTCAAATTAGCTCCGGGGCCGCCATATAACCGCAATTTTCTTTTTTCTATTCTGTCATTCGCGATAACCCGCGGTTCGCGGGCATAAACGAAGGCGAGTCTGCCGACTCGCGCGCAGCCGTATGAAAATACAAATAAAACACAAAAATGCCGCACGCCGAACCACCCACTGACATTAACAAGTAGTGCCGATAATTCAGCGGGTCAGCCAGCCGGGGTCTCTCGTATGACTTTGTAGTTAATTACGCGATCGCGAATCGCCGCCGCGCGTCCTCGTAAATTTCTCCCTTATGCCAATTAATATCGCCCGTTTTTTGGCGCCATTTGTTTAATGCCGTCGGCTTAACGAAGGTGCTAAATTCACAATTAATCGTAGACAGAAAAGAGAGAGAGAGAGAGAGAGCAATATTTATGAAAACTTATTAAATTGCGCGAGATATTCTGATGAAGTAGAAACACGACTTCTATCTGCTAATGCAGAGAATTGTGACACATGATTTAAATTCGTATATCGCTCCGCTCGTTCGATTGATGATTAAATGATGTGATATTGAAATATGATAATGTTATGCAAATATGATATTATACATATTATAATATTATGCTGCTTTTTCAAGTAAATTTTTATGAAAATTTTACGTGCATATTTATATAAAAATTTATACATACTGAAGTAAAAAAAATATCTATTAATACGATGAAAAAACAAATTCTGGTTAAAAATAGATGAATTAGAAAAATTTTGTGTGACTGATCAAATATTCTGGTTATTATAATAATTCTGGTTATTTTAAGTTATAAAGTATTGAGTTCTATTATAATAACCAGAATTTCTATTATAATAATCAGAATATTTGATCAATCCTAGATTTTCTGCGATTTGTCCATTTTTAACGGGAATTTTTTCTCAGTATATTGATATAATAAATTTCTAATTATTTTTTATATTCTGTTTTACATGTGAATTATGATATAAAAAGTTATAATATTCTCCAACTTACAATTACACTGAAAAAAAATTCTGGTTAAAAACGGATGAATCAGAAAAATTTTGTAGGATTGATCAAATATTCTGATTATTATAAAAGAACTCAATGCTTTATAAGTTTTAAGGTATCGAGTTCTATTTATAACAACCAGAATTTCTATTACAATAACCAGAATATTTCATTATTCCTACAAAATTTTTCTGAGTCGTCCGTTTTTAAAAATTTTTTTCAGTGTACCCGAGATTTTGCGGGATTTTGCATTTATATCGTAGGTGCGGATGATTTATTGAGTACACACGTTAAATGCGATGAAAATCGCAGGCACTTAACGGCAACACTAAATTAAGTAGGGCATATCTCATTTTTCACAAGCGATTATTATTTCAACGAAAAACGCGGGTCAACGAGGTATCAATTTGCCAGTTAGTTTAATGTTAGTTGAATATTAATACCACACGGTCGAGATGAGAAGAAAATCTCGATAATTTTTACAGCATGCGCTAATTGTTATTTACGACGGGATATAAACTATATCACGGCTTTATTAGGTAAGGCACGGGCACAAACGAGGCCGAAACGCCCTCAGCCTCGGAAACGGCCGAAATGGCGAGTGCTCAAGTGCTTTACAGCCATCTGCAACTGGGCAGATGTTTTCGTTACATAGAGAAAGCACTCGCGTAGCGCTGCGCGCAATAAACATTTGGGCATGCTCGCATTCCTCCACGGCTGTATCCGCGATCGCGTCGCGTTTAATTTTCACGGTGAGCGCAAGGTGCGCGCGCGAAATTATCGATCTTACGGCTGAAGATTCTCCGACTGATTCGTGAAGGGCTGTAATTTATCACGTCTCTAGTTCTCGTTAACGCTGAATATCCAGAGTACGCTATTTCCGTTTCGTTTTGCACGTTCGACGACGTCGATGCAAAATTCGTTCCTTGCGCGGACGCCGTTTATATTTTGCATCACGAAGAGCAAGGAGGAGCGGCATACTGTTCGCTTTTACATACTCGTGTTATGAGGAGCTTCGAGGGGCGAGATTCGCGGCGGTAATCGTTATCTCTGGCGTTGCCCTTAGGCTTATGGTCGCCCGCGCCGTTATTCGTGCGCCGGCTAGGGGTTGCGACTTATCGCGACGTTATATAAAACCGTAATTAACCGGCGGAATCCCGGAGTCTCGCGGTATCACTCGAACTCAAAATTTTACTAATTAAATGCGTCTCGAATTCCAGCCGGAATTCCTTTTTCTTTGCTCCGCTATGTTTTTTAATACTCGCGATGCAATCTCAATGTGTCGCGTCTCGTGATAGAAAAGAGACGTGATGATTTATTATTTGACATATAATATAAACATTATTTCAATAATGTAATCTTTTGAAAGAACAGATTTTCTAATTTGCACATGTATCAATTTTTTATAGTTGTTCGCAATTTTTTTATACCATCACTTTTGTAGTGACAACAGAGCCTTTTTTTTATCGATGCGCACACTTGGCACCTTTTTTCATCTTGTTTTGTCTCAAGAAGATAATTTTTTAATGATATCATATATTTTGTATTAAAAACATTTCTTTTTTTTTATGGGAGCGTACACTTGGCGCTTTTTTTAAAAAGGTAATTTTTTTAACTGTAGACTGTTCTAGTTTTTTTCTAAATTTTCTACATACCTTGTAACCTCGTTAAAATAAAAATAATTAGTTTTATCTTGTTTAAATGATGTCTATATTAAAACAAAATTAAATTTCCATTAAATTCTCTATGAAATTTTTGACATTACGTAAAATGTTAGTACGTAATCATAAGAAGCATTGAAAGTAAATCAATCAAACTTTTCTCTTCTTCAATTTTCTACAAATTGTGTTTTTCTAAAGCTTCTCTATCTTGCATTTTTGGTCTCCGCTTGGATGGGGTACTCGTCAAAATAAAAGCAGTATTTATCGCATAAAATTACAGTAATATATATAAGCAGAAGTGGACGCTTCTTATCGCGCCAATTTTCGCCAGATTATAATCGGCCGCATCTCGTTGAGAGACACGAACACATGAATTTCATCAATCTCTCGTATGGCGTTCGGTATTAGTTCGAATTTGATACGGCAATACCGAGCCAGATTCCCCGGTAGATTAAAACGCCCGTTGTCTCATTGAAAACCATAATTACCGCGACGGATTGTAATTACTTTTGACTACCCCGGGACGGTTGCATATCTACGCGGTTAATAACGGGTAATGGATACCGCGGAGTTTGCGCCGGAGTCAACAGCTGAAACGCATTGGTGCGAGAGCAGCGGCAGCTGCCACCGCGCCGCGAAGAGAAGCTTGCGTTTAATGAGCGAGCGATACGCTTCAAGTCCGGGAATATCGATACCGGATCTTATAACTTTGCCCAATCGCACAGGGAAAAAAAAATAAGACAAAGAGGAGAAAGAGGAGGAGAGAAGGGGCGTGTTGACCGACAAAGTTTGCTTTCCTGCTCGTCAACCCAGCAATGCTCGTTTTGAGATCGCGATAAGTTCACAGCTGATATCCGGTAACTCGCAATTAATGTACAAATTTTGAATTACTCACGATTCTTGGTGCACCGTATATCAAATTAACGTAAGCAAGATCATGAAACCTGGATAATGAAACTAACAAGGAAATCATTTTAATGACACCCAAATAACACGTGGATATCCTTTGCATGTCATAAGGACATTCAGTTTTATATGCAGGATATGCAGAGGACATCCTATTATATTTCTTATATATTTTTAGGACGTCCCGAGAAATAGCAAATGAGCGCCTTACTATATCTACGCTATATCTACGCTGAAAAAAAATTCTGGTTAAAAACGGACGAGTCAGAAAAATCTTGTAGGATTGATCAAATATTCTGGTTGTTATAATAGGAATTCTGGTTAAGTTATAAAGTATTGAGTTCTATTAAAAAAATAAAATTATTATAATAAAACAGAATATTTTATCAATCCTACAAGATTTTCTGATTCGTTAGTTTTTAACCAGAATTTTTTTTTTCAGTGCAGAAATTCTAGTAGACATTCTATCGCAAGTCCTAAGGATGTTCATAAAATGTTCATAAGACATCGTAATTTTTGAAACGTTCATAATGCATCCAGAATATTCGATATACATACTATGACATACTGAGTATATATATATATATATATATATATATATATATATATATATAGTATATATAGTATATATATAGTACTGAGAAATTTTTTCTCTCACAGTTATTTTAGTTTACAACATATATTACGAATATCCTGCAGTATACTCGTAGAATGTTTCAATCAGGACGTTTAATTAAAAATTAATTCTCAAATTATTTTCGTGCTTTGATTAGTCTAGAAATATACATTAAGTTTATTTATATATTTATTCAAAACAAACGGATTTTACTTACGCGAATGCGTATAGTTCTTGCGACTCCTAGCGACGTGAGCGGAACTTAATACGCGAGTTTGCGAGCACAAGAAAAAACGCTTTCCTGCAACGCAGCGATTTTTTAAAGAAAGTTTTAGAATTCTTGTTTTTTATTTTACTTTACTACATATTGACATTGTTATATAAAATTTTAAATTTTAATTAAAAAATTTTTAATGTATCCTAAAAGAGTCCTAAATTAATCCCTGAAATAATAATAACATATTCTGGATCACTTTAGGATACGTTATAGATGTTAAGATTTCCTGTAAATATTTTCTCTTCATATAGTCAAACAGGATCTTAGTACACCCCAAAAATATCCAAGTACTGTTTGTATTATATTCTAAATACATCTCACGTATATTCAAGAACATTTGGAATATATTTAGGATTATCTTGAGGATATCTTGTGCTATTTAGGTACTGTCAAATGGAGAATTTTCAGTCTTTTCAGCATTGACAATTATTTAAGATTTCGACTAAGATTTAGATTGATTAGGTAGAAATTCAGATAGAAGTTTACATTTGCACGATATATATTTAACATTCTTGGTATTCTTACAATTAGGAAGGTCGAGTTTCATTCAATTCAGAAGAGATTCATTAAAACGGAATCTCTAACGCTGCGTTTATCCGTTACTGCTTTAACATAAACACTTCATTTATCAAGATTTCCGAGAGCAAGAATCGCGCGAGAAAATCGGCTAATTCACGCCGTTTCGTAGGCCATATTCCAGGAGATCGGCGAGCAGTTCTCGCTTGAGACCTCTCGGTAGTACGAGCGCGCGCGAGCACAGCTAATCCACTTATGGTATCCGATGTCGAATACGCGGTGTTCGGTTTCGCTGTAAATAACGAGGCGAGGTGGTTAATTCGTAAATCTTCTCGGAGCGTGAAGTCCGGTGTAAAAGGTATGATCCTGTCAGCCACGATAGAGGTGAACGGTATTATGATAGCTCTACGCAATCCCGACGCGTCTCCTCGCTCGATTGCTCGGCAAACAATTTTGAATTGATCGAAAGTGACACACACGGCGTTTCCTCTATTTGTAACGGCCGGGTTAAAAACAACGCGATGTAATGCGATGCAATAATTAAGCGGGGCTCATTCCATGCAATTATGATTGTTCTCGATTCGGTCGTGATGTGTATTTGCACATTCCGAGAACTATCCCAATTAAGACGTTAAATTCGCAGCTAAACTAGTATTTACACTTATCGCTTCAGGAAGGAAGATGCACATTAAATTGTAACCATAAAATAAGCGTAGCAGATGTTCTATCGTTATTGTGATTTTAATCACGATTGATATCGCATACGTATCTCGAAAGAGAAGAAGTAAAAATAATGAATCTAATAATAATGCGAAATAGTGTATTACTTAGCTCAAGCAATGGGTATTTTTCTCAGTTATACCAATCAACGCTATTAAATACATTGTAATTTTTACTTGTAATAATTATGTATCATTAAAATAAATTTAATGATATATTTTTAAAACACAAAGTCCAAAATTCATATCATAATTCAAATAATATAATTTATAATATTCTTACTTCTTTACATTCTTATATATTTATATTTACAATTTTCTAATAATATGATTATAGTATAAATTTTAAAATGCCTTCCAAAATTATGTTTTAACAATAAAGAAAAATGTAGAAAAGTGTTATCTTATTTTTTATATCATTTCAAATAAATATGAGACCTTTAGATCTAAGTTAGTATTTAATATCAAAGAACAACAATTTGTAAATAAGAATGCTTTTTGATTAAGATTTCAAAAATCAAAAGTAAAAAAATTATTGATTCCAAATTAATTATGTTTATGAATTCTCACTCTAATTTAATTATACTCAGATTTGTCATATGTTAAATGCGAATGCATGTTTGCACATGGATACATAAACATCTCTATTCCGTAGCTCGCGCGAATTGTCGGCGCTGAGGCGTTCGGTCAACATGAATTCCATTGCATTTGGATTCGCTCATTAGCATCATAATAACGAGCCTCTACGTCTTTCGGCCACGTATTTACGACGGCACGCCACGCAGTTGATGCGTATTGGTGGAGCGATATATATCTGGCGGCGCGAGCGCCTGTGGAAGGTGTAAGGTAATATCGCGTTCCTCCAGAGGACCACCCCATCGTAGGTGGTATCTACGTCCGATGACCGCGAGTCCTCGTCTAACGTTCCCACCGTTCGCCTCCCCGTTACGAGGGGAATTCTGCGTGATGTATTTCGGCGAGATCTAACTTTCGGCATCCGCGATATTTTGCCATCCTGGTATCTTGATCCTCGCCGATTTCGCCGTGCCGAGACGCACGTCGTATTTCGTCACGATAAGCCGCTTGCCATTACAAACGATTGTATTTCTTGAGATTTCCTTTTAACATTAAGACTAATGAACGAAAGTGTCGTGCACTTCGTAAACTTCACGTAACAAGATAAGCTCTTGTTCGCTAAAAGTTTTACTAGCGTGAAGGATATTCCCAGATTGAAAAAGTAGAAAGTTCTTGGATTAGTTTTCAGAAAAAAAATAAAGATTAAGATAAAAAAGCATAAGAAAATAGATTTTCCAAAAGATATAATTATAGAGAAGATAATAATTTCCTGTTTTTTAATGTAATATTTTACCCTTTTTTCATATAAATTAGTGTTAGTAATAAACGACATATTTATTTCAATAATTTAGATTGTTTTCTTCCAATTAATTTTTCAAAGCTGTATTATTTAGATATCGAGTTACTGAAATTTGTGATATAACGATAAATCATAGGACAATTTCTGCGAATGGAATTGGGAATCAATCTACCGTCGATTAACCCCGTGAAATAATCTCGCTCGAAAGAGGTGTAAAATAACATGCAGACCACCCTGAAGTCGTCTTAGGCGCCATAGGCAACACCATTCATCGTCAGTCACCAGTTATTATGGAGGAAGCAGGAAACGCGCTTGCTCCTTTTGTACACGAAGCTATGATTATGTCGTATCGTTGAATGTGCAAAACTAAAGAACTCGCAAAACATCGCAAATCGGATAATCGCCTCCTGCGAATCAGTATATTGAAAAAAAGTTCTAGTTAAAAACGGACGAATCAGAAAAATTTTATAGGATTGATCAAATAGTCTGGTTATTATAATTTATAAAGTATTGAATTTTATTATAATAACCAGAATTTCTATTACAAAATCAGAATATTTGATCAATCCTACAAGATTTTCTGATTCGTCCGTTTTTAATCAGAATTTTTTTCAGTGTAGGTCTCGCAATTAAATCTTACACATATCTTACTTATTATTAGACTAAGATTTTTTATACGTTAAATTAATAACAAAATACAGTTTTCTATGTTACTTAAAATAAATGAGTTATACATATACATATTATAAGTTATATATTATGTATATTACTTTTATTTCATCATTATTTTAACAATATTTTATATATTATACATGTTTATTTTATCATTACATCATTTTGCTTACACTTAGAAATACTATAATAATAAAATATGCTCATTATAATGTTTCTAAATAATAAATACACAATATCAAATAATTACAAAAATAAAGACTATACATACATAAAATAGGTAATAATATTACCAAGAACAAGAAAAATTATTTTTTATATCTATGGATTTTTTATTTTTACGATATCAATAAGCTCGCTTTAACGAGCTATACAAAATTGTGTAGCTACAACTTGTAAAAAATAAAATGTGTCTGCCATTATATATTTGTATATTTGGATATTATAAAATTTGTCTCAAATTCTTACCAAGTATTTACTTCAACACGATATATTCTCCTTTCGATCGGAGGATTTTAAGCTAGCGAGATATCTCGTTCGATGCCTAACTACTTGCAGAACCACCGACATGCCGGATTATCGGTGTTAATTCGCCGAGAATGGAAATAAGACGACTTGTCCTACATCTCGCTCTGTCTCTTCCTTCCTTCGTCCCAGCCATGTACGAATGGTCGCGAAATCTTTCACAATTCGTGGTACTCTTATCAAGATTTGGAAATTCGAGACGAAGTTCAGGCGCATTTTTCAGGGTTTAGGATGAATATCGATTTACAACTTGACGCCGCGCACTCCCGTTCATCAGCGCGTAAGAAAAAAAAACTGATATTCCAACGATAAGGAATTTGGACGAAACGTTATACGCGAACTTTCCCCGAAAGTCTGCTGGCTTGTCAATTTTCATTGAGGAGACAACAATCTAGCTATTTTTTGGATTTCTCTTAAATTATGCGGAAGATCTTTGCTAATCAAAGTCAATAATACAATAATATAGATAAGAATTATATTTAAGAAATTTAATTGTAGCATTTTCGATATAACGATGCAAACAGAATTAATAATTTTTTCAGTTAAAATTTAATTAGTTAAAAATTAATGAAAATAATGGGCTTACTAATCGAGCCACTAAGATATATTAATGTAATTTTATTCATTAAGAAATAGAAATATGAAAAATTTAATTTTTTTGTACTAAAGAAGAATAAATTAAGTCTGCACGTTTACTTCTTATATTTTTAAAATTCCTTATTGTTACTGAATAAAATTATATTACTACAATATGCCAGTGGTTCGATTAGTTAGCTCATTCTTTTTATTAATTTTTATAAAATAACGAACTATTCTATTCAATTTTAATAATTTTTTTAGCTAATTCGATATAGCTAATTATTTAATTTAATTGATTAACTAATTTAGTAGTGTGTTATTTTATTTTTTTTTAATGTAACGCGAGGAACACGATATTTCTTTGGATATTATTTTACTTAAATTGGATTATCCAGAGATTAATCGTTCCTGAATAGAAAGGGGTAGCAGCGCTCCAGGGTGGAAATCACTTTCCGCAGATTCGCTGTAGACCCCGAAATAAATGCATAACGATGGAATAAATGGCGCCAGACTCGGCCTCGTCATTATGCAGATGACCTCTCTTTACCGCATCCTGCGTCTACGTCTCCCCTTGCTCCACTCACTCTTTCCTCCCCCTCTCACCTCTGCGAGGCGCGTTCGCTCTCTAATATCGCACTTACATCGACATCGGCCTGCTCTGAGTGCAATATACAGCGTACAGACAGCGAGAGAGATACGGAAAGATAAAGAGAGAAAGAGAGAGAGAGAGAGCGAGAGAAAGGGAGAGCAATCTCGACAATTCCGCACAGGACGGGACAGGGCGGCGCACGCGCCTCCGAGCGGAAGTACTTAAATCCATCATGGCGTCCACCGGAAACCGCCTGAGTCACTCGCGTAATCGTACCTCCTCCCGATGTATCGATTTTCCTTGGACGCTTCTCTAAGCGGCTCGGCCCGAGCCTCTCTTCGGGTTATCTTGGTATCGCCGCGTGGCGTTCACGGTCTGTTCTCAAAGGGGTCGCTAAGGAATCGAAAAGTCTTCGAAAAGCACCGGAGCACTTTCCGCAAAATGTATTTCCAATAAATGTCGTATTTTTTCATGACATTGTTATTGCTGATATCGTGGACTTATACTCTTTACCTCATCCGCGTTATATTTGTATTAACACACAATCTCATTTTATCTTGTACGAAAGATAGTAATCTGAATTGTGAAAATAATAAAATACCTTTCGAAAAACTATCTCAAGCTATCATGAATGGATCGTTCTTTAAAGGTCCGCTTTTTATTTCATGAATTGAGTGTTAACTCGCATCAATTAAACTCACATGAGTCACATGTAACTATATTGTATATTTGCTTAAGAAGGATAAATGTTGTCTAATAAATATACGTTTAAGCCAAAGTCACACACAGAATTTCTTTTTATTATATAAAAATAAAAAAAGTAACATATGATGTACATATAATATAAATATTAAAATAAATTACAGCGACAAAAAAAACTTTTTATATATTGCTGTCCAATAAAAATTTCTTAAAATATCCTCTAAAAAGAGAAATTTAGTATTTTTAGAATTTAGACTCATGGGATTTTATATGCAGAATATCACAATACTAAAGTGATTAATCCATAATTGAGGAAACATACTTTGATGTGTGTCACAGATACATATTCCGTGTGAATAGCTTACTGTTCGTCATGACGATTATGTAACAGAAATTGCAAATATAATTCTATAAAACAGCCAAAATTGAATAGATATTACTCTTATCTTCTTATTTTTAATCTACTTAATTGTACAAATTCTCAGAATCGTATGTCAGCCTATTTGGAATATCAATTTATATACTTGATTAATTTCTCATTTATATGCGTCATTATAGGAATCGAGCAAGTTTTCGTAAGCTTTTTGTGAAATCTCGGCCGTTCCACTTATATCGAATAAATAGTCGTATAATTTCGAGGTATACCTAGACGATGTAATAATCTGACAAATGCGTATGTGGGTTTTCGTCGTATAATAGACTGACGGATGAATAATGTCCTGACGTGCCGCCACATTGTCCATTTAATAAGACGAATGCGGGAAATTACATAGAAGATTATTGGGGTACGTCTAATGTTTTATTAAACCTCGTTTCCAACAAAACTTTATACGTATACAATTAATCTTAAACAATATCAAACAAATCAGCATGTAAATTCTGAGTTTATAAAATATTATTAACTATTAAATAAAAAAATTATTAAATAAAAAATAAAAATATTATATTAAATAAATAAATTAAATAAAATAATTACTACAATTTAATACATAAAAATATTTAACACTATATATATATATAATAAAAATAAATATATTTATTTTCATATATATATTTTTGTTACTTCTTAATGTTTTTATGTAGTTTATTGAATTCTACATAATATTTTAATTCAAATAAAAATATCAGTTTTAAAGATACAGATATGAAATAAATATACCAATAAATATTGATATCACAACTATAAGATAGAAAGTATTAAAAATATTTCTGCTTTTCATTTTTGTACTGCCTAATTTTAAGAAAACCTAAATATGTACCTAGTATCAATATTTTTCACTGATAAATAACGAATCGAAAAAGCGACAAGGAAGAATCGAAGGAGATTCCGGTCATAGATTTAAGAAGAGTCGAACGTAAGAAAGAAAGTACAGCGAACACGCCACTAGGCTTATCGTCGGCGTAGAAGGAAGAAGAAGGTACCAGGGTAGTCGTTTGAGGCCACGAGAGATCGATAAAGTCTACCACCGAGAAAGTTCACCCCCGGCCCTCGTCCCGGGTTAACTCCACCAGTCAATTGTTCTCTAATCGTAAACTTCTGAAATGGGCTGTGTCCTGAAAATCGATCTCGTCTGCGTCAGCAAATAAACATATCAGCTAACGCTTCTCGAATGTAATTGTAATACAACTGATTTCATAAATCTGCTGCGATCGCTGTTTTATATGTTACTATTTTCATACTTTTATTTTATTTATATTAGAAATTATTTGCTTTGAAATTTATTGAGATTTATTGCTTGTCTTTAATAAATATTTATTGAAAAACTAAGTCTCTATAGCTGTAATATTATTTTAACTTTTGTTTTCCATATTCGAAAATACATTTATTCAAAAAATTATTATAAAAGAAAGCATTACAAGTAAATAACAGTATAAATATTATATTAAATAGATTTAAATAAGAATAGAATCTTTTGCTCATATCTATTTTTAAATCAATAAATAATTAAAACACAATACATTACAATATACATTTGTTTATTTTATTATTATATATATATATATTTAATTTTATTTTTACTCTGTATAGAGAATAATTCTTTTCAATGGCCAAGTCCCGGGACCAACGAGTCTGTTTTTTCTCTCTCTCTCTCTCTCTTTCTATTTCTCTCTTTCTGTCTGATGATCGAATAGACTAGTTCCGACAAGCTAGACCTCCGGTAGGTCTCATAGGTTTCTAGCAAACAGTAAATTACACGGGACTACGGTGAAGTCAGCTGAGCCACGCGGTGCCACGTGTCGGACGAACATGGAAAGGGGAATTCCCAAGAAATATAGTTCCAATGACAGGGGTCGAACCCATTTTTAACCGGCGATCTCACCGCTAGACGGGCCACGGCGGTAAGATCTATAAATCGTTCCCCAGAATCAAGGCGTTGATGCCTATCGCACATTCGCGGCTTAGCCCGGGATCAATCGAGAGCCCACGATTGATATTAATGACAGTCTTTAACCCTTTGACCGGCTACCGGCGTTAAGACGTTAAGGTCGCGTTAATCCCTCAAAGTCGCGTTAAGTGGTTATCAGACGTTAACGCTTGATCCTCACTCAGATCTCATTTAGGTCATGTAAGAAATTACAGTAGGCCGGAAGTAGCGAAACCTTTTCTCGGACATTTATGTTTTATTCTACGGTAAAATAAATTAAAACGTATAGTATAAGTATAGTAAATGAACTTTTCGCAACGACTTCGCCTCAATGGGCTCGTATTACGTTGATGAGGGAGTAAAACCCTCGCCGACGTACGAGAGCGACTCTCTTCCAGAATACAACGCGAGCTATATACAACGGCGAGACATCGATTCTCCCCGTATCGTATCTGCGATCGGCGATATATCTTTACCGCCTCCGTTTCGATTAATGCCGCTACTACTTACGCGTTTAACGTAATTTAGCCACACGCGATATCGTGGCCGCCGGCCGATCGGCGAGATCACTAATCGCATATCGAGCGCGCGACTCGCCCGCGCTTAAACATCACATACGTCTTCCTAGCGCATAATCAAGGCGCGCGACCCTCGCGACTCGCGCGCGCGCGCGCCTCGCCCTCGATTAGGCGCGGTGGCGGAGAATAATTCGCGACGTCTCTCGGCGTCATTAGAAATTCGCAACATGTGTTTCAATGTAACGACAGCGCGCGAACTGCATGCATCACCTCGCGGTGGCCGCCGCCGCCGCTCCGGAGCTCTCATGCAATATGAATGACTCCCGGCGCACTCCGTAATTACCAGCGCATTTCATTAAGGGCATTAAATGATTTCGTGGCATGAATACATTTCTGCTAATGCTGATTGGCGTGCCGTTACCACCGCCACCGCCGCCGCGCCCGCCCGCGCTATCGCCGAGCTTGTTTCCGCCGCGTACGCGCGCCGCGGGTTCAATGAAACGTCCCGATAAAATCTGGGTGTCCCGGCCTTCCCTCCTTTGTCACCTTCGCCGCCGCCTAATTTCGGCCTGCTCCTCCCGTACGCAAACGACCATAATTTACTTTGACTCGAGTTACAGGTATGTGTGTGGGTGTACTTGTTAAATGTTTAAAAACACATTCTACTTGATATAGGCGAAGATAATGAAATCTACTAAAGTAGAAATTTACGTTTATTTTTAGTCTTTTAATTTGGTCTTTTAATGGGTCTTCCCAATTTAGCTTTTCGATAAATTCATATATTCATTTCACTAGACCATTAAATTAAAATGTAAAAAATAAGAAATTATTAAAAAATTATTAAAAAAATAAGAAATTATTAAAATTAAAAAATATTATTAAAGAGTTTGGTAAAAATGTGTGTAAAGTATTTTAAACGTTAAGTATCTTTCAGATTATGTTTCCCAATCATTATATTTATGGAAAAAATTTAAAATTAAAAATAAAATTCTAAAGCTTACAGCTTGATACTCGCTTATAAATATCAGATTTAAAAATATATGAATTTTGAATGTAATTAATTTTTAATTTCTTGATATTGTACAATCTGTCTGTCATATTTGATACATTTTATCAACATGTTGGAAGTGTCAGATATAGTTATCGATTAGAAAGCTAAGATCGAATTTTTTTTCGGGGGAATTAACGACCTCTTAATTACGTTTAATACCTTAAATAAAGATACGTTGTATTAATTGCGAACGGCATTATCTGACGAGACGCTAAATTATTAACATATAAAAGGATTACCGTCCTCAATTAATTAAGGGATATAATTACGATGCATGGAAGTGGGAGGTGCAAAAAGTGTGCTGGCCACGCAGATATGATGAAACAACATGATTTGCGAAAAACAGAGCACCCTGAATTATGTAGAATTTGATAATATCAGGATGTTTGCAAAAAGATTATCAGATTAGAAGACACACAGCGCAAATAATAGCTTTATACATCATAAAGCAGATCTAAGGTGAAGCATGCAAAATCAGATTGCTGAAAAAGACGATATATTTTTATTTTATTTACTCCTGTATAAATCCCTTGGTATTACTAAACCATTTAGTTGCTTACAATATGATTCTTATATACAATTGAATTTACCGCTAACCTTTTTGTAATTAAAAAAATTTATAAATATTTTGTCTATAACTACGTCCCTTGTGAGTTAAAATGTAAAAATAAATTTTAAAGAGATTAACTATAATTCTATTTTAATAACATGAGATTTATTTCAAAAAGATGGTTTATAATGATAATAATAATAAAAATGCTTATTTTTTGAAAATTATTAATTCCCCAACTACACAAATTTTCTACTAAAATAATTGTATCGAAAATTTTATTTATCTTAATTATAATCATACAATTAATAATAAATAATATCTTGTGCTATCACTAGTAAATAAAAAAAATATCAGATTTACATTAACTGCTTTTTCATTTTAATCTTCAATACTCAAGCTTTATTTATGTAGAATATATTTTAATGCTTCTTGCGAAATATTCAACTGTCAGTCACATTACTGAGTGACAATTCTAATCGTACATGTTGGATTATCTAGCGGGGATTTCATTTTCCATATATCGCATTCTGTATAACATTGCCCTCCACTGTCGCCATATACATGGTCAGTTTGCGAGGCAAACACCCATTTTACTAACACGTTAAGCCGTACATCACTCTCTCAGCGGGTCCGCGTTACTCGCCATGACGGTTATCACTGCCATTATTAGCCAGAAGTCATTTGGCCCAATTAATTCAAAATGTTTTTATTCGAGATACTTTGTCCTTGTCGCGGGAGCAGACACTACCGGTTGCCGCACCTACGGGATACCGCCCTCTTCGTATAATTGCTTTGTTTATCGTCCCCAATCAGAGCGCCGATATTAGCATATACGCAAACTACGAGTTTCTCGACCCTTTTCTATATCCACCATTGAGCCACCCTTTGTTCGTTCTCCTTCACCGTTATGCTCGCTCCCATGCTTCTTTTTTCGCCAGGGTCTACCTTTAATCCAATCTGGATTACCCTTATTCTTCGATTGATTCCAGCATTTTTGTAAAAATCGGAGAGTTAATTGCTGAATAAATATACTTTTATCAAACTCCTTGACTGTAGATTTTGTTTTGTGGCAATTTATCGTTTTCCTATTTCAATGTAAAGGTCCAATAATAATTACGTACCAAGTGCAATATATAAATTTATAAATGTTTAAAAGATTAAATGATAATTTTTATTTTTATATTCAAAATCAATATAAAGATATTAATAATTTCATGTAATTGTGATTGACAAATAATCGATTGATAAAATAAATTATTTAATCATTATACATATAGACTATATAAAACCGTTTATTTAAAAAATTTTCTAAACATTAGTCAAACATTTACGGATTAAAATATTAATATTATTTTAATCCATACTATAATAATCCATATTAATATATTAATAAAAACATTAATATACTATAATATTAATGAAAGGTCTTATTGGCAATATTCTTTTCTTAAACACAAGGGTATTGAACTACTAACCAACACTATGTACACATATTCGAATCACATGCTTTTTCTTAACATTATCTTACTGAATTATCTTTTCTTCCTTTCGTCTCCCCTAAACTCTTTCATCCCCTTTCCTGACCGGCATAAAGCAACTTATCCTCGTCATAGCGATGCGAGCACCGGCGGCATTTCCATAAAAGATACCGTTCGAGGGCGACCGATAAAGTTTTAGGAATCGTGTAAAGCTATTTTATCATCACTTCTTTTGAACTGGTTTTATGGCCGTCAGAACTCATACAATTAAAAAAAAACCTCACCAATATCGCGTACTAGGCTCATGCATAATTAAGCTGTAAGGCAAAAGATGAAATTCTAGATATATTTAAATTTGAAAGATAGATGTATTCATAACTTTAATAATCGTACTTTGGAAGAACTGATAACAGAATAATTTGCATAGTTCTTTCTCCAAACAGATAATCTTTTATACAAATTATATTCTTATTTTTTGAATAAATAGAGCAAATGTAATAACAGAATTGTAATGACAAATTAAAACGTTACATTTGTCATGGAATTAATTCTCCATTTTTATATTTATAAATTTTTTCTAATCTTTTACTAAATAAATTCTGACTATATAAATAGTTGAATAATATAGTAAAAAATAACAGTCTTTCTAAAAAGTAACATCTAATTCATCTGATAAATATATATAATAATATTTAATGTACTCTCCTCTTGAAAATATTTGAATATATCTTTATATATTTGACTTAAATGCATAATTCTTATATAATCGTATTAATCTTATTCTTCCTTTTCCACAATCCTCGTATTTAAACCAAACAGAAAGAATACCTGACATTTTTATGATTTTTATGATATGCGATTTCGTGCATCGAGATATTTATAGACCACTACAACGTTCTTAGAGATCCTGTTTTTTATAATTACCTCTTGGAATAACGTTTCCCTAAAATCCCTCGGAACGGTAAATTTTGCGAGTTCCATGCGTGCCAATGCATATTTGTGTCGTAAGACAGCCGGAATAATATTTTCTTGCTCATTTCTGTCGGACGCGGAATGACGCGGCAATTAACACGCTATGCTAGTAATGAACATGCAAAGTTGAGAAATGATTAAAAACAGTTAGAGTATGCGTGGCTGAACTCGAAGTAGTTTTCTTATCCTTGGAATAGTTTTTCGTAAATGAGCGCGTTATAGTTTTAGTATTGTTTATGAGTCCTTTAATATTGGCGCAATATTAGAACTACGAGTTTCTACATTGCGCTAAAAACACAAGCTAACAATAAGATACGGTTAACGTTGCGGAAGAGTATACATTGAAAAAAAATTCTAGTTAAAAACGGACGAATCAGAAAATCTAGGATTGATCAAATATTCTGGTTATTATAATAGGAATTCTGGTTATTATGAATACTTTATCACTTATTATATATTGAGTTCTATTATAATAACCAGAATTTCTATTATAGTAACTAGAATATTTAATCTTTATAATAATATTTGATTCTTTATAATATTTGATTGATTTATGAGTTATAAAGTATTGAGTTCTATTATAATAACTAGAATATTTGATCAATCCTACAAGATTTTCTGATTCGTCCGTTTTTAAACAGAATTTTTTTTCAGTGTAGTCGCATTTTATTTTAAATAAATGCAGAAATTCATAATATGATATTATTAAAGAAGAATGTTAATCGTGTCGATTCCAGCTGCTGCAGAGGTCTTACTTGAATGCGCCGACGAACATCAAAGGTCAGCCGCATGATTCGAGGCATCTTTAGACCTTATAAAGAATTACGCTAAGTAGGAGTAGTTTCATCATCGTCACTATTGAATGACTAACGAAGCACGCGGCCGCCGCTTTACCAGTTCGTGCAGCTGGCGCCGCGTCGCCCGATCCTCCCAACGAATTGACATCGCGCAGCCTGGCTGCCAGGTGATGATATCTACGCTCATATTAGGCAGAATCGAACACGTTCGCATGATCGTTCTCGAACAATCATCAACGCACGAGTCATGGAGAGCACACATTGAAAGAGTGATTCGTGTATAATTCCACCCAATCGTTCATCTATCCAATCGTCCGTCTATCCATCCATTACCCTCATCATTAGATCTTCAGTAGAAAAGAGTGGCACCGCTGATTAGTTCTTTATGCCAAGAAAATGAACGAATGTTAATGGAAAGTTGCCTCTTCAGAATGAAACACAGAAACTGGACGACTGCGAAGACACCACGGAAGAAGAAATAGAGCTGCAGAGAACAAGGCGAGAGGAAGCTAGGAGGAAACTTTGTCCGTAAGAACCCTTTTATTAAAGATTGCGCCTCGAGTGAAAATGAGAGGAGCGCCGCGCCGAGCGTGAATCGAGACGAAGAGAAATGTGAAAAGGACTGGGGCCCTCGATCTGTCAAATGGAGGAGATCTAGCGACTGGAGGATTTACGTGGATTCGTACCACCGATTCGCCATCAGTGTCAGTTTAATGAAGGCCTCTAGGTAACGCGAGGGATTCGCTCTCTCAGCGGGATACCGACGACGGTGATCGTCTTTCAGTCCGCTAGTGCCTTTTCCGACCGACTTGTACTCGGAAATTACCGTGAAACGACCTGTAGCAATCGCCCGGACGGCTGATCTACCTGTGACCGGCACCGGTGACGCGAATAATCGGTTTATTGCGATCCTGATGACGATTACCGCTAGAAACCGTAAAACCGTAACTCTCCGGGTATATTATTTTCGTTGAAAAAGACTCTCGAAATATAGATTTATGATCTATTGCTAAATAAATATCTTAATATGCAATGTCTTTGGTGATACATTAAAGAGATTTTTTAATACACAATAAATTACAGAAATTATTTAGAATTCATGAATGAAATACTATAAAAAATGGGCTAATTATAATATAATTTTTGCCATGATCCTAATTTGTTGAATATATATGTATAATTGAAAATCTTACTTTAAAATTTAATAATAAGAAGAAAGCTACTTTTTAATAATTTAATAAATAAAATAATACCCAAAATTCTACAATTTTTTAAAAACATAGTAAACAACTTACCTGGGGAGGAGTAAGATCAGAGGATAAATCAATTGGAAACTTTATTAATTTTTATATTATACTCCAAATTGTGACATATACCACTCATACCTCATCTTTATATGAATGTCGTCTGCCAATTTGGTCAACATTCCATTCAAGATATCAAGTTGTTAACATAAAAAAATAAATATAATAAATATATTTAAGTTAAAATAAGAAGAATTTTATAATTTGGCACTAAAGAGAATCATATTTAAGGTCGAAACGTTTGCGCTATTTATTTTAATTGCGATTTTCACAAGATATTTGATCTATAGAAACACCGTTTTATTATAATATATTAGCAATCACGCCTTGCTTGGTTAGTTAGCTCAATTATATTGTTTACTATTTCTTAATGTTCAATAAAGTTGACAAAAAAAGAAGATAAACGTATACCGTACACCTCGTACCCCATTTCGAAATTCGTGAAAAAGTTTCTTCGGTAATAGCCAATTATGATGCTTAGTGTATACTACAGCTGTATTTCCAGCAAGGACTGCAGCTGACGTAAACTCGTTATCTAGCAAAATTATCCCGTAACATCGTGAGTAAGTCCGTCATTCACAGAACAATCGCGCGTAAGTGAGCGCGCCCGCTCCAGTTCTCTACTTCGCAATTTCCATTCTTTCCTTTCGTTCTCGCGTTAAGTTCCAGTACGCATATCCCGCAAAATCTCTCCACCCTCCACCCCCTCCCGTCCCGCTCCTTCTCACGTTGTTTCCACGTTGTTCTCTTTCTCTGCTCGGAGCGGGTGAAGTTGAAAGTCCTATACACCTTTGGCACGCTAGAGCGGAAAACAGGCGGCACGTGGAGGAACACGGTGTTCACAGCTGTGCTCTTTCAAATATAAAGGAGAGAACATAATTTCATCCCCTTCCTTGCCCTCCTCTCCGCCTTTCTCTCTCTCTTCCATGCACAAAACTGGAAGATACTGTGAGATACCGCCAGGTGCGCGTCTCGCGGAGGTGGTGGCGACCACGTAGACGATAGATTTACAGCAAATCATTTTACACGCCTATTGCGGGGATCCTGCGCGTGAAATATCGCCGACATTAACTCTCGAAAAGTGATGCCGTCCAGAGATGGGGGAAAAGCGATGATCGTATGCCATTATTGTAACCCGTTTTAATATCTCCTTCGAGGATTTGTGTGCGAAAAACTATATCGAACGACCGGTTGATGTAATTATAGTCAAAATTCGTTTCGGAAAATTAATAATCAAAGTGTTATAGCGGTAAATAAGAATATTTAAGAATAATTCTGTAATAATAAGTTTTTTACAAGTCGTATTTATAAGAAACTAATAACATAAAAAATTTAAAACATATTATTTAGAATGTAACTATATTAAAATGTGTGCTATTTAAGATATGTAACTATCAAAAGGTTATATATTAATAACTTGGCTATTAATTTTATCAATTATACTTATGAATTATTTAACTATTTTTACATAATATTAAGCTGATTAATTTTGCAAAATTCACGTTATATAGAAAAAAAAGCATAAATTATATGTAGTAATCAAATTTCCAAGGAGGCAACAAAAAATCTGTAATGCGAAATATTCAATTATCAGGTTCTCGGAAAGTATATTTTCAGATAAACCACGACTAATTAAATGCAGCAAAGCTGATCAGGGCTTAAAGATGCAAGACGCATACGCTTGGTGGATGCGGAGAGCTCTAAGTATGCGATGCGGCATATATACGGCTATAAAATTGATCGCCAATATGATTCACTCTGACTCATCAGCATATATCGCATGTATATGCGCGTACATGGTACGACATAATGCACATAACAAGGCTATGGTTTGCACGGAATTAAATTATACACATTGCGCTTTCCCAAATTGCTCGGAGCGAGCGCGCGGTAAGCGCGTATCATACGTGCCGTTTGCAATCCCGCGTTGTTACGATCTATCCGTAATGTTCCCGCGACTCGATTAACGGTGAGAAAATACGAAGGAAATTACCTATGACGAATACCACCGATGAGAAGACCGCGGTAACGTCGAGTTTCGATCGTAATTTAATTCAGCATGCATAACGAGACTAACGCATAAAGAATCATATCTCACGACGAAATATTTTTGGCCAAGCCTTCAATAATGAAATGATACTTAATACACTGAAAAAGAATTGATTATAATAATCCAGTCTTGATAAAAAGTTATTAACAATCTTGATGAAATAGTTTCAATTAAACATATAAGTCATTATGACAAAATAATGTTATAAAAATAAAATGTTTATAATTGTTATCAAATGTTTTTTTATTACTATTATATATTTAGTAATACTAATTAAATATTTCAAAAATTGTATTACGAAATGCATCTTATAAATTTACCTAGAATTTTTTTTCACTGTACGTACGCTGCATTTTATTGTAAACTTTGACAGGTTCCTAGAGAAAATGCGTTACTTCATTTATTTTATATACTGCAGTTAATAATTAAATAATGTGTATCTCGTAGAGATAACTAAATTTATACACTAAAAAATAAATTCTATAAATTCTATAAAGTAATTCTATAAAGTAAACTTATAAGATGTATTTAGTATGCAATTTTTGAAATACTTAGTTATTATTATCAAATACAATAATATTTGGATAATAATTGGATAATAATTATGATCACTTCATTTTTTATATAACATTATTATTTGTCATAATGACCTACATGTTTAGTTGAATCTAAATTTCACCAAGGTTCCTTTTATCACTTTTATCAAGACTGGATTATAATAACCAATTATAATCAATCTTTTTTTTCAGTGATAATAAAGCAAACTTGTCACGTCCAAATTCTCGCGCGAAATAATTCATCGGAGAAGTTGATTTTAAAAAATTAAATCAACAGGAACGATGTACTCGCGTTGTTCGCTTCGTGGCAAGACTTTCAGGCATTGCTAGCGTTCGAAGAAAGAATAGTATGTCTCCTCTCGAGTATTCATTTCAAAGACAAATATACCGAGTCGAGTGACTCAGGCCCAGCGCGGCATAAACGAATTTCGCGAGCTTTACGCACGCAAATGACGCCGTTCCACTCCTCGCCGTCCTTCCCGCTCGCCCCTCAAGCGCAGTCAGGAGCACTCACCGGCGTTCATTCGGTAGCGATCGCAACAAGAAGAACGGCGCGACGTCGGGGCCCCCTCTTTGTGCCCCCGCGAGGTGTCTCGGTCCCTTTTTCGGAGGCTGGTGATCGAGGCATGAAAGGTGAGCCGCCCGTTACGCGGCTGCCGAGTTACGCTCGCAGCTCACCCAAAATCCCCGTATATATGCTCAAGCAACGGTCAGTCAGCGAATGTGCACCCGCGGGAAGAAGAGAGAGAGAGAGAGAGATAACGACGAGGCGAGAGGCACACAGGGAGAGATCTCTCTGGGTTTGACGACGCATCGATGCGTGTGCACATACACACACACCACGCCCGCTTTCTCGTCGCGCCGACACTCGAGACACACGTTTCGTTTTATTTCCTTCTTCGCACTCGAGAAGGCAAATTTTTCTGGAATTCGTCTCCTCCGACCATCTCCGGCCGGGGCCCGCAAAAGAGCCCGACCCTCCCGAGTCCTCCTCTTCAACCTTGCGTTATACCGCCGCTCCGGTCGGCTTCGCTCCGCTCGGCTGCGCGCCGCTCCGTTCTCCTTCTTCAACTTCGTGGGGAGAGGGAGCAGAGTCTCCCGATCGATCGACGGGGAATCGCGCCGTACGCGACTCACGATTGCGGCTCGATCGACCGTAAGAGACGACAAGTCGGTCTTTCCGCCGAAATACGGGGTACTGGGACTGAGCTAAACGGTTCGAATAACCGAACTTCCTTGTCGCGGGCTGAATGTGGCTACCTGTCGCGGTGAAGGCCGGACTTGTTATCATCGATATCAGGACACACAATTTCGTCGATTCATACTTTATTCATATTTTCGCAATTCAATGATAATTGTTTAGTGCAGGAAAGGGAATAATGATAGATCAGATTTGCATGGATATGCCATCGATTGAGCAGAAATAAGAATTAGCAAATACAGTCGAACGTGTACTGACAGTGAGAGAAAAATATAGTTACTTTTGGCCTCAATCATAATTTTATAATATTTCTAACTATGATTATAGTTAACTTAGCCTAACCCTAACATAATTATGTATATAGTTAAATTAATAATATTTGTCGTTAGAAATATTATAAAATTATGGTTGAGGCCAAAAGTAACTATATTTTTCTCCTAGTGTAGTAAAAAAAGAACAAAGAAAAAGAAGAATAACATATTAACATATATTTCTGGATGCTGCCAGAAATATGTGATAGAGAAGACTATTTTCTTAATCGTCAATGTACAAACAACGATATATAATAATTTCCGCTCGAAAAGTAGAAAGTCTGACGGGATAGGAGAAACGAAAAACGGAGGGAAGAGGGAAAATTATTTACATCGTATTTCCTCGAACTCAATCACTCGGCTTGTCGCGTTTGCTTTCGAGACTCATTTCATATAATCTATCTTAATTAATATTAATAAATGTATTATCGATTTTAAATAAAAATTTTTATCTAAACAAATTCATTTTTCTTATAAGGAATGTGTAATATGTAGAATCTATTGTCGTCCATGAGAAATCGTAAATGTGAGCAGCGGTTCCGCCTGGCTCTCGAGCGCCAGTGAGTCGCGGAGCAATATGTCTCTCTCGGCAAAGGGAGCAACAACAAGACGAGAGCGCGAGTTTTTATCTATTTCTTCTCTTCTTTTTTTTCAAGCCGACACCGAGCCACGTTTACGGATTTACTCCGGCATTCGTCGCGGGTTTTCTTGCCGCGAGTCGCTTTAACTCGCGGCACGCCGACGACGAGTTGTCCGTTCCCGTGGAGGTGAAAGGCGGCGGTGGCGATGGAATATTAGCGGGCTCGTTGCGTTTTGCCGGTATCAACAATCATCATACCTCAGCTTGATATCCGGTGATTTGCCACAACGTCACGCCGGGGGATGGTAATCGATACCGCGTTTTCTCGACTCGCTCTCGGCTGATGTATCCTCGCGCGTCCATTTACGGTATCCTCGAGATCGTTGGAAGCCCAGGGATGATCCGGTGAAACTAATCCCAGAGGCTTAACGCAATGGAGAATACGACGAACAACTGTTTTCTAAGTACTTCCATTTCTTTAACATCTTTAATCCACACAGCCTTTCTTATTTTACTAATATTTTGATAACGGGACAGTCTTATTTAGAAACAAAATGTAAAAATGTAATTTTAGCGATGGATTTGTTGGTCGAGTTTTTCTTGACTAAAATATCAATGATAATGAATTATGAATAATTTAATATGAGATTTTAAGATCACGAGCATTTGTTTCAGAAATATTAAAAGATTTGATATTTCTTACAAATTCAAAATTGCTACAATCAATGAACACTGAAATAGATAAAAATAGAAATGATCGCGCAAATTGACAGATGTTAGTTAAAATGTAAGTGTGAACATTAATATTCATGTAATTACGGCATGTGGTTTAGGTATGGAAGGACGTAGGGTAGATTATACTAATATATTCACTTCGGCTGGATTAGCAATGTCAGTTTTAACTAGGCATAGGTGAGTAGTTTGAAATCGGTACTTTATACAATTTATACGATCCGCTTGAATCGCACCTGTCACTCGTGACTCGGTCAACGAGAAAGAACATCGGAGGGTATAATTAAAAGTTCTCGTATCAAGAACCTCTGGCAGCTCGCTCATTCGTGTGGAAACATAATACAACTCACATTAAATGTATACTATTCTCAATTTTTTCATCATATTATTCATCAAACGCTAAAAAACGAACTCTATCAGATTCTATTTTATATAAAGTAGAATATTATATAAAATATTGTATAATTTATTTTATATAATATTTTATATAATAAAGTATGCATTGTGCAATTATAGTAAAACGTATTCGCTCGAATTATTTTATTTTTCTTACTTTTGTAATTGCATTTCTTCTTGTTGCTTTTCTTAATTATCCTTCTTATTCTTGTAATATTTTATTAAGAAAATACTGTGTTATAGAATTATTTCTGTATACACTTAGCAACATAAATATAATAATAAGACAATAAAACGCTTGTAATTATAACATTATCGTAAAGTGTCCAGTCATCGTTTACAAACCAAGCAATCCATTTTTCATATCAAAAATTTACCGCTAATCCGCTTTGTATTGCTACGCGAATAAAGCAGCGCGCATTTTTAACGATAGATGAATTAATAACACTCATGATAGATGAATTAATAACGCAAGACAGATTCAGCTGTTTGCGATATATATCCGGACGACTGTAATTATGGGCAATCCAGGAATTCATCCTGCTATGCGACTAATACGTTTTCCACGGCTCGTGAACGCTCGGGATGGAGAGGCCGAGCGGCGGCGGGAGGGGCGACGGCCGGCAACCCCTGTCGATTCGCTCGTAGTCTTTTTGTCTGACCGTTGGTTTGTCCATCTAGACATGGTTTCGACCCTACGCAGATACGAGCGAAAGACAGAGGCAGAGAGGTGAAAGGGAGGGCCAGGTGGTGTGTGCCGCTGATGCGATGATGTGATCGCACCATATGCTGCGCCCTCTAGGGGGCTCAACCATATACGCGCCTACTAATTAATTCCCAGGCCTTTGTTCTAACAGACACTATCGCTGAAATTACCCCCGGTACCTTTGCTTTTGCGCGGCGCCAGGAACCGGCCCGGAATGCGTAATCTTCGTTGGCCCGTGACGGATAAAACATATGTAAGCGGGCGCCCCTGCGAGATATCCCGCAGTACGCGGGGTACGACATCGATTATTAATTCGCGTATCAGTATACTTGACAAAGAATAGACGGCAGACGGTGTAAGATGCGAGAACATTTCTGTTTTTGTTTTATCTTCAAATTAGACAATTCAATTTAGACGTATGATTTAACTATTAGTGACGATTTTAACTATTATTAGCTTGTACTGAGAGAAAAATATAGTTACTTGTGGCCTCAACCATAATTTTATAATGTTTCTTACTATAAATATGATTAACTTAAGTATATGCATCATTGTTAACCATAATTATCGTTAGAAATATTATAAAATTGTGGTTGAGGTCAAAAGTAACTATATTTTTCTCTCAGTATACCAAGAAGTTGGAAAAACCAGCCCTTAGAAAATTATATATCAAACGTGACTGAATTAATCCAATGTCAAACTTGTTTAAATCGGTAGAGATTATCCTTTTATATGCATAGTTTCTTCTTTTTATAATGCAATAAAGTAATTATAAATGTAGGATTATTTTCTCTCATACTTAAGAATATCATAACATCACTATAAAGACGTGGGAAGAGAAGACAACGTGATAAATGTAATCTGCTCGCTACTTGCCTCGCGCCATTTTTAGGGCTTCTAATTCGCCAAGATCACTTACACCCCTCGTCTTCACTCACTTGACACAAGTGTTCGGCTGCTTAAGAAACTCCACAACTTACAAAATGGAGTCCCATCGAGTATTAATCGAGATTTCCCAGATTTCTGACAGTAAGACCTATTCGAATGAGGACAAATCACGTCAGGGCAAACAAAGCGTGCCGCTTAGCCGAGCCTTAAAGTACAGGCCCTGCATAATCATCCACACGAGTTACAATATATCGCATGATTACGTAAACCCTGACCGTGCCGACGGTAATTAACCGGCTAAACCCCGATGCATTACCCAGCGTTACACAGGCACAGGCGTAACGGCGGGCTCCGATTAGACCGACGGTGATTAGCGTCTCTAACGACGGTCGTGTACGGCCCAGGGTCAAACGACGAACGTATAGAAATATAAATACGCCGTTTCGCGGCGTAGTCGATAAGGGGGGAAGAGGGGGGCGAGAAGGGGCTGCATCCGCAGGTAACCGCAAGGGTAGCTCAGCTAGGAAGTACGGAGAGCTGCAGTGCCAGCCCGTGTAACCGACACCAGTCATTCGCCTCCCCCATTTCACCACCATGTTGTGCCACTTGTGCCCCCTGCCACATTCTGTCCCCCCCTCGAACTCCCCTGCCGGTGTCGTGTCTGCTCCCTTCTCTCCCCCCCCCCCCTCTCTCTTCTTTGCGAGCGCTCGCTCTGCGGAGTCGCCGCGAGGACTGAAAACAATATGTTTGCGTTTCCTATTCCACATTTAATTCCGATCGCCGTATAATTGCCGTCCGTGAGAACCGGTGAGATTATTCGCGCGATCGTGCCGAGGGGAGTGCGCTAATCCGCTCATGTACGATTGACACGGGGGAAAGGTGTGATCGAGGAAGTGGAGTACGATGGTAATAAAACGTATTAAGTATTTCTGAAATAAAGATATAACTGTGAACATTTCTTTGAGAAAAATAAAGAACACCGCCACCTGTCCTTTTTCCACAAACAAATCCAATGTAAATTTATTATTATAATTAACATTTTCTCCTTGAATATATATTTATATGAAAAAAGTAAAATTTTGTAAACTAAAACAATTATATATAAAAAAAGAAACACATCTTTATTTAAATACCTATTACACAAAATATACAAAGGTGTTAAAAATACAAAGGTGTGAAATATAGGATATTTTATAGGACTTTTCAGAAATAAAGGACAAAAGTGAGTTTTCAAGAAAAAAATAAATCTAAAGGACACAGACCTAAAATAAAGGACAGTTCTTTGTAATATACGATGGATAGATATAACCTGAAGGAGAGCATTCTCTCTAGTCCAAAGCTTTTTCCGGCATGTGCAAAAGTGTTTAAGATTATAAGAAACTAGAAGTGAAACAAGATTCCCAGAAAATAATAACGAAATATGATTAGTTATCCACACAAATGCAGTCAACTGTACTCGTACGGTGTGTTAATAATTCCAGATCGTCGCTGCAATAAGTCAAAATCCCGCGATCAAGATCTAACGTCGGGAAATAATTTCGTGTGTCCCTGCACGCCATTCCCCGCGATACTCTCTACTCGAGTCCGCGATTCCGGACGGTGTAAGAATAATTGGAGCGACATTCGTCCGCTGTGCGACGATATTACAACACCGAGATAACAGGAGAGTCGAGATATAGATGATTTGTTCTGCAAACGTGTCACGCGTCTGCAGAGCGGCTATGTATGACATGAAAAATCTGTAAGATATGAAACTAATGAGTAAACGCTATAATATTTTCTATTATCATATTTAGAGAATTTAAGCTAGCATTAATTTTAATTAGTCTACAAAGAGCAAATATTTTTAATATTCCTAATAAAATTAATACTTTTCAAACTTAGATTTATTGTAAAATTATATTTATAGGATATATTTTATTTCTTATATATATTTTCTATAATTAATCAATAATTAATTGGAGTCATTTTGGCAAACTGTTATTTATGCGCTGACATCTCAAACATTAACTTAAAAAATTTATCAAACAGTTCAATATTCTTACGATTAACATTTCGCCACAATCGGAGATCGAGAGAGAGAGAGAGAGAGAGAGAGAGAGAGAGAGAGAGAGAGAGAGAGAGAGAGAGAGAGAGAGAGACGCGCGCTGCGTCTCTTTCGTCGAAGACATTACGGTTTCGAGAGGGAAAGACAATATTCTTGATTCTTCGCGCAACGTGCCGACATCAATCTCGGGACGTCCGGCGGGACGGAACTTTTTAATCGCTCGTCAAGAGAGCCGTCCGATTATTTAAAGGAAGGGCTCCTTTTGTGACGCCCGACGGTCCCACTGACTAATAACGCCATCGATCAACCGGTGACTTCACACAGCGCATTTAATGCGCCGTGATGCCGTCATGATACGCGTACTTTGAATTAGTTCCACGATCAGAGGTCACGGACGTGCGCGGTTTTGTTCGTACGCGATCTTTTCGGGATTGGGTCCGCGCAGCTCGGCCTGGCTGGACGTAATTGGACCAGCCGTCGCGTCGATAAACGTTCGCGGAATTTTTTCAGATCAGTTCCACGATGTCGGGCCGAAACGAAGCGAGAAATCATGTCCTTAAGCAGCATTAACTGTGCGTCAGTCGGATAAAAAAATGTCCATTATATCTTCCAAAGTATATGAAATCTCATGCAGCTTTAAAATATCGTGATTATATTTAACTACATTTATTTGATGATATTATCGTTTGTATTGAAAATGTGAATTACACAAATTTGATTTAAAAAATCTTACATGAAAGTGTATGTTATATCAAGTTTTTAAGCATTAATGTAATAAAATATTATATTTCCTAACGATATTTTGCCTACTGCATTTGTAACTTAAAGATTAAAAATTAGATTTGTCTTAAATTTGATGAAACTTTATATAAGAAAATATGAAATTGCAGACATTGCATAATAATAATAACAGCGGAATTGCATTTCCTGCTTACAATAACAATGAAAGAACAACTGGCTGTCAGTATAGTGATAATTTCATACACATTGTCGTGGATTATTATTTCTTTTTCTCATGCGCATACCGAGAGCCTGCAGTGCACTTCCACATACGTACACTTTTCTGAATGTTTCAATGTCTCGGATATTGCGCATGATACAATGATGCGCTTTCACTAGTCATTACTATTATGAAATGCAGTGCCACAGTTGGTCCCTAGTTATTAAAAAGTTCGGTTACATCAACTGGTAATTAATGAAGCATTGTTAGCGCAAAATCGTAAGTTACAAGTATAATATTAGGCACACATTTAAACATATAGATAATGGTATTACATTTATCACAAAATTCTGTTTTTATTATAATTATGATAAGCTGTTAATTACAATGTAATATAGTTTAAAAATTTTATTTATTATATTTTATTATATAAATTTATACATTTCATATTTCAAGAAATATTATTTTCGCACATCTATTAATATATCTAATAATAGCATAGACCAAATCGGCTCTTATATCGAAATGACCTGTAATACAGCAATTGAGAAGTAATGATTGTTGGAAAGACATTGCTCACGTGCAAATACATCATTATCAATTAATCGCGCGAAGGAGATTTCTCTATGCCCCCGCGTTTCAAAATCGTGCGCCGCATGCTCATGAATCAAACTCAGTTCCACCGTATGTCGCAACAATCTTTGAATCAGCGATCAACATAAACTTAGGAATCGCGGTGATTGCGATTCAACGCTCGCGGCATTCCTCGGACTCGTCACCAAGCACGTGAAGTGAGCGTGATGCAAACATGCGACACGCACAGCGATATTCCGGTTCGTTCGGTCAGTAGTGCAAAGAAACGTGCGGCAGCTTTTGTTATCAAGTGGTGTCACGCGTCCGTCGGCATTACGTCCGGCGCGATAAATCGTTAGAATCGCGAAACTACGGTTAATGGACAAATCGATAAGCCGTTATCGGACCGACGAATCTGAGAAATCCACAGAGGTGCATGAATATCATTGCGTATTTGTCACATTTTGCGAGACGTGTATCTTGAACTTCATCTCTCGTTCCACGAGATTGCGCAATTATTCGAGTTAGGAAGTGAAGTGGCACGTTTGGCGGCCCGAGAAACATTATACGACTGAATAAGCTTCCACCTTTGTCAGAGACTCTCTTTCCTATAATTTTGTATACACCAATACTGATAAGACCTCCATATATCACCCTTCATCGCTTCATCAAACTCCTATAGATTCGTCCTCGGATTTTCTCAGCATTATCGGCAGCGGTCAGTTCTTTAAGGGCGCGGACAAAGCGCTTCATGTCGACGTTCGCAATCACCAAAGTTTTAGATACCATCGAGCGAGAGGGGGTGAAGTTAAACGAGCGGGCACATGCAAAGGTGTCTTGTTCACTGGGTCAGGAGTGCCAAGAAACCTTCCGGGTTTCCAGCTGATCGCGGGTACGGGCATAGCGTGGCATGGCATGGCGTGGCGTGGCGCGGCACGGTGTGGCGTGCTGGCGTGATGCGTGTGCGGGTACCGCACACGCGGGGCGAGAAAGAGAGAGAGAGAGAGAGAGAGAGAGAGAGAGAGAGAGAGAGAGAGAGAGAGAGAGAGAGAGAGAGAGAGAGAAAGAGAAAGAGGGCGGCGGAGGTTGCCCTGCGCTCGGGGAAGTTAGTTCAGCATGGTCTGCCGCGGGCCTGCCACTCGGATATCATGGATCCACGAGCCCCGTCGTTCGCTCTCGTGCGCCGTGTCTCTCTTCGTCGGTGGTATCCGCGACGCGTCCGTGTGGATACCACCTTCGGGCAGCTCGAGGTGCCGTGCGTGCAGCTACGTAGAGCTCTCGCCCCCTCTCTCTCTTTCTCTCCCTGCATCTCCTCTCTTCGCACGCACCGTATACGTTACAATGAGTCTGCTCGAGCGTACAGCGACTTGCATCGCGGTTTTCCTCGCGTGCTGAACTTCGGGATATGAACGTTATATCCGGCGAGGCTCGTGGAAGCATCACGAATCGTCGAATCCGGACGACAAGCGCAGATGTACGGTAATGAGACGAGGTAGTGTGACGTACGTGAGTAATAAAACTATCTCTGTGCAGAAGTTAAAGAACTAATGGAACTATATATAAAGTAATATATTGGAATTAATTAGACTTAACTTATTAGAATTTATTGAATGTAAATCGTCATTTGACTATTATACATATTTAATAAAGAGGGCAGCCAAAATGTTTTCCAATTTTTCTTCACTTAATTTTCCAATTAATGTTGTGATAAAATTATGTATAGATTACAAATATATGAGTTTTACATATTAATGTACTCTTTATCCGAAGATTTTAGGTTTGATATGGCAGCATTTAAAAATACAAATAAAATGCGCACAATTTATAAAAGAAAACACATTTTTATTCCAATTATTTTATTCCAATTATTTACATCAAGTGTTACATCACACAAATTTTCATTAGGAATGACAAAATCGTGGTTATGACAAAGAGCGAAGCCATATGATGCTTTTGGAGCTCATTTTTTGGAGTAAATATATTATATAAAACTTATCACATATATGTAATCTACTAATTATCATTAATTTTATCACAAAATTAATTGAGAAATCGGAAGAATTGAATGAAGAAAAATTGAAGCATATCGTCTATACATATATGACTACTTTGAATTTTTTCAGCGAAACATTTTTTAACTAATGATTAATGAAATAAGTAAAAAGTGTTTATCCATGTTTCTAAAATATCTGCAAATAATGTAATTAGTATTTATTGGCAATTAAAACCTTAAATGAGTCTGTTATAATGAGAGGTATATTGTAGTGTAAAATCTCAAAAGTCGAAGTTACTTACATTGTATGGCGTTTCTTCTCGCATGTTTCATTGTTGAATTATTAGTTACACTGCTTTTCTTTGTTAGACGGAACTAATGGCTCACTAAAGGCATAATCTACTCGTTTAAATAAGAGTCCATTCAATGAAAAGCTAAAATTGGAAGGAAGAGACTCGCGCAACGGGTTGAGTAAAATTTCCTCTAGATTTACTGCAATTTTTCCCTCCCCTTATCTATGTCCGACGCGATTACATTTCTTGAGTTCTTTCTTCCCAATTCTGATTGCGAACGGATTGGACGATTGTTATCCCGATAGCGTGCGCAATTTGAATTATAAACCGCGATGAAATTAAGACAGCCTTATTTCGCGATGCATAAAGCACGTAATTGCCCGACGGCGGGACGGCCGTGAGCGGTGCGCATTGTGGCCTCCCCTCCGAGGAGTTCTACAATCCATTCGGGTCGATGGATGTGCGGCCGGTAGGAAAAACGTAAATCCTGATTCGGCCGAGACAAACGGCGGCGCGGACGCTTCCTCCGCCGCTCGGCCTTTATCGCGTAAAACGCTTAAGTTATTTACTATCACACCGGGCTCGCCACCAAATTGCACGTTATTGCACTGTTCGAGCGTCTAGACTTGCCTCTAAGTGCACACCGAGCAATTAAGTTGGGCGAAATTCAAGACTTAGGGGGATAAGTCTTGCGAAGTAGATAAATATCGAGAAAGAAAGCGAAGAGAATACACTGTAAAACGCAAACCGAGTTACTAGACACTTCAAAACAATTTGTTAAATACAACTTCAAAACAATTTGTTAAATACATATTTAATATAAAAATCTTACAATTTTACAGACAAAATTAACGGGTAATTGCAATATATATTAAATATAACATTGAAAAATTTTATAAGATAAGTTTTTTTATAAAAATATCCGTATATAATTAATATAATTTATATGACGTCAAAAAATAATACCATTTTACATTTTACAGTTTTGTCTTTGTTTCCTTGAATTTAAAAATATGTAATGCTAATTGTTTATAAACTAATTTTCAAGTAATTTTTAAAATATTCTAAAAGTATAATGTTCTAAAATAGTTTTAGCGAAGAATAAAGAACTTAAAGTTAAAAAATCATGATGTCTCGATTAAATCGTACTCATTGGAGATTAGTCGTTCAAAGTGTATCCTAGCTCGGCCTTGTAGATGAAAAAGAAACGATACAAGTGATTTGTGTATCGTGGTAGATATCAATAACGCGTTCTGACGTGCGGCCGAGTGTTAATAACCTTGGCCGTGTAACACGGCGAACGTTATGAAGCGAGTGCTGATTACCACGGTCGTTAATTCTTGGCTAATATACTACGGTAACAGTCTCGGTATATATACCGTATATGCGTATAAATATACGGTGAAGAATTAGAAGGTCGTACGTAAAGTATGTTACGATACCATCGCGGGCGTATTTATATCAGGATGATACTGTCTCGGGTTGCAGCAGAAGTTACAGCTGCTGCTACACACGTCGCGCCGTCGCCATGCGCCATGATTTCGATTTCGCGAGTGTGTTCCGTGGACACGACACACCCGAGTGGCCGTGATCACCAAGGAAAAATTTACGATTTTACGCTCGTAAACCTTAATCTTCTACGAGTCCCGACGTCGAACTCGCTCGCGTCTTAGGCTGCTCTACGCAAAGTTGTTTAAACACGTGATATTGAATTGCAATTAGCGGCTTGCTAATAAAGTTATTAGCAAAAAATAAAAATGGAATAATGAATAATTTTAGTAATAGTTTTTTGTATACTTTAGATTCCTACACTAAAAGAAAAATATAATTATTTTTGGCCTCAACCATAATTTTATAATATTTCTATCAAATATAATTAATTTAACTATATGCATCATTATGTTAGCCATAATTATCGTTAGAAATATTATAAAAAATTGTGGTTGAGGCCAACAGTAACTATATTTTCTCTCAGTGTATAATCAATATTTATGAACTTATCATTTTTTAGTCTGCATTTATTTTGCAGTTATTATACATATATACATTTAAAAATGTCAAAATGTCTGTCAAAAATATGATAAGATCATAGTTATAATATAATATTATTATTTTTAACATTTATATCACGTGTGTAATTAATTTATTATTTTGCCATAATCTTGCAATATTTTTCTGTATCTAATGTACTTGGTAAGCAATAAGAATAATATATATAAAAATATATACATATATATAGTTTTCATGTCAGACTATAATCTTGTTAAAATTGTATTGTATTCCCTTTGAGAGGATTAAATTTTCCATGTACGTTAAAAATAAGTCATATCATGTTAACTTCTTCTCCCAGTCCTAATCACTTCGTTAAAAGAAATCTAGAGGAGATTCGCAGAATCCGGAAACGTCGGCGTGGAAATATGGAAGCTGGAGCATCTCGCCGCTTTACACCGGATGAGTCAGCCATTGCGAATCTAAACGCACCGCGCTCTATCGCTTTTACAATCTCCCGCGCATACATTAATTTCCCTCGCGTTTATGCGCATCCTACGCCATTCTACGCAATTAAGATTAATGATCGCGGGTAGCGTCTTAGCCGCAACAATTAGCCGCCGTGCGCGTTACATGCGTCGAACGTTTCTGTAACGAGACATTTAAGATACCGATGTTACATAAGCGGAGAAGCCGCAGACACGAGTCGCGCCAGCGCGCATATCGGCTCTAACTCATGAAGAGTTGGAGAGGCCGCGAGAGAATCGAGTGGAAGTTTTCAGGTGGAAACGAGCCGCGGCTTCTGCCGGCCCTCGGGAAGTCGCGCCTTCGATTCGCCGGATGAAATGGGACGAAAAGCGTGGGAGGGAAGATCATTTCGATCAAAACACCACAGCCGCGCTGCCAATAATAATTACTAGTTGTTATTACACTCCAATTCTCGCCCATCGGTTACGGATACGCCTCGACTGTAATCACCGGGATTACTCCCGATTCATATTCATGCACGTAGATTTCCTTCTTTATTTTTTTTTTTCATGCGCACCACGTCGCGCCGCTCCGCTCATGTCGATGCTAATACTTTATTAGTGGCGCCAGTACGTACGAACTTCCCGTCGGGAATTATTCTTTTCGTTACGATATCAAGATTGTTTGTACTTGCTGCAGACCTCTTTGACATTCCTTCATGCCATGTTTATTTTTATCGCGAAGTGTGATTTCGTAAAAAAAATGTAATTATGTTACAGATAAGTAATTTAGATAACAATTTTATTTGCATACATGCATGTTTTTCTTGTAATGCTTTTTAAGTTATTCCGGGCAGCGCGAAATTATATGGTACATCTCTTTTGAAGCTGGGAGTTTTTAATAGAATTCATAATCAATTAAACAAAGATTTCTAACATTTTCTCTTTCAAAAATTACTGCAAATTAAAGATTTAATCTATTAATACTTAGCGTTTGTAATCTTCAGTTCAACAATTTCATTTGCATATATGCATGTTTTTCTTGTAACGCTTTTTAAGTTATTCCAGGCAGCGCGAAATTGCATGGAACATCTCTTTTGAAGCTGGGATTGTAATCTTCAGTTTATAATCTTCAGTTCATAAATATTCCTATATACCAACAGTTACAATGTCATGTGCAAAACCAAGAGATTTCTGTATACGTAACCCTGACATTCTAAGAAATTCAACGGGCATTTCCATTAACTTACACAGGAAAAGAGGCCTGACTAAGCGCAATTATACGGAGCAATAGATGAAAAACGAGCAGATTCGCCTGGAGAAGCAAGTATCCTCTTAATAAGAAAATTCTACGATCCGTGGCGCACTCGCGCATGCTTCCATGCGCGCGTATTTCGCTATGAATGGTCGTACACGAGCCGGTTAGATGCATTCCTAATTGTAACTTACGTGTAAATATTTTTCCGTCTCCGTGTCTCCTCTTCAACATAAATTGTTTTCAGTTAGAGCCACATGGCAGTTTTGTTCGATCTACCATCGATTTGAAAAAGTTCGATTACATTACTTTCCTTCGTCTTTGACGTTCTGATTGACTTTTCGTCATTCGAGATACGCTTTGCGCAAGGAAACGAGGGAGAAATTAGCGATTTCCTAAGAAAGATATCCCCGTTAGTCGTTAGCATGAGCCGCGAACCAGCGGCAGTCCGGATAGCGATCTTCTCGGCCGCGAGCTCAGCGACCATGAGTGGACTGAATATTTTTCATATGAAAATCCAGGTGGGAACCTATTCAAAGCGCCGGCTAAAGCAAATTTTTTTTCTTCTCACGCACATCGCGTACGCATCTGTGAACATGCATAGCGCCGAGATCAGCGATCAGATACAATATTCATAAATGCTCTCTTTTTTTCGGTTTACCTGCTATATTGCTACTGGCAACTCAATTAAGGATTTGACATAAAAGTGCTTGTAAATACTATGCTCTCTATTAATCTGAGGATTTATTAGTGCGAAATAGCATTCTATAAGATTAAGAGAAAAATGATAACGTTTGTGATATGAAAATTTTTAAGAATTTTCTCCCTTTTCTAAACAAAGAAAGAATATTCAGGGAAGAAGCTTCCTGAGATTTTTACTTTAGGTATTTGCCACGGCTTGCATTATGTCAAGTTGTCAGTTTTGTCCCAAAAGAACAAACACAGAAATGATACAATAATGATTAAATATGTGGAATGCATTAAATATATTCTTTCTTTCATATCTCTATATTCAAGAAAAGTGTTCCGGTATTTTCTTGCTGACTCAGTAATTAAAGCGATGTTTTATTCCTTGAATGAAACGATTCTTGGTTGGCTTAGTTAACTAATTAACACATGTACCGTATACCGTATAGAAAGTATAAATAAGTTGACAATATTTTCTATAGCTTCAAATAATTATTATATTAATATTCTATTGTCTGTAACATCGTGAACAATTGAAAAGGCTCAAGCGAAGAAAACCACAGGATTTAGTATAGTGCTAATCTGTATACTGTATGTAAGCAAGGAAAAATTTATTAGTGTAAAAAGTCTAAAGCTGCTGGGTGACGGACTATTGAAAACGACATGTAGTAAATTAAGATAGAAACAAACTGCTGGTTAGTCTTATAAAACGTGTAGTGTTCTTCTAAATAAAAAAAAATTAATATTCTGACGAGGGAAAATTTTTTTCTAAAAAATAGAAAAAGAATATTGTAGGATATTGTAGCGCATTAAATTTCATAAATAAACTTTAAACTAGAATTTTCTCTTTTCAAATAGAATTACTTTATATGGTAATTTCAAGATAAGTTCGTGTTAAATAAAATATTTCTATAATTATTACTAGTAAGTGATAATCTAGCAAGATGTGTGCATGTTCTCTTTCATATTTATATTATCTTTATATTATATATCAGTAAAACTCTTGCATTCCGCCAACGCGAAAAATTATCATTCCTATCAAGTCCTCGATCTGGCTGTTGCGTTATGTGAAAAAAATCAAGCATGATGTTTTGGCGGCGAGAAACAATCGGGAAAGCCTTGCAACAGGCATAGCATGATACATAAACGATTGTGTTATGATTTCGCCGTCACTAGAAAAGTCGCGCGGGCACTCTATTCTCGCGACACACGCAAGCACTGCGCCGCGCCGCGCCGGTCTGTCGATGCGAGCAGATCGCGGCACGATAAGACACACGACGTAATTTACTTCTCCGCGATGTCTCAGCGTATCGAGACTTACGATAGCTCGATCGTTCGCCCCGCGTTACGTTATGATTATGCTCCTGCCAACGTGACTGCATCAATGTGAAACGAGAACGCGCACAAATAACACGTCATTAAAACGCCGGCAAGATTATTTCTCGATCGACTGTCGTGCAGCACTTAAAAAATTGCGACAAAAGGCTAACGGAAAATGCCAGGATAGTCATATAAATATTTTCACAAATGCGTTTATGAAATTTGCGTTTAGTTATTTTGAATTTTTGAATAATAAATGTAACAAATGGTAATAAATAAATGACACTATATTTTTAATTAATATAAAAAATATTAACTAAAATAATACCTTTTATGCTATTACTAATACTTAATATATTTATAAAATCATTTATATTTCATTAAAAATTTCTCGATAAACTGTCGTGCTTAAAAAATTGCGAGGGACAAAAGGCTAACGGAAAATGTCAGCAGTCATATAAATGTTTACACAAATGCGTTTATTATATGAATTTTGTTATTTTGAATATTTGAATAATAAATGTAATAAATGGTAAGAAATAAATGATAATTTTTAACTAATATAAAAAATATAAATTAAAATAATATCTTTTATGCCATTACTAATAATTGATACATGTACATATTTATAAGATCATTTATAATCCATTAAAAAAATTAGATTAAATAAGAAATTTTGATTCTTTTCTAATTAAGCTAACGTTTATCTAACACTTGTGTTCATCAGATATCAATATATTTTTAATTAACAATTAAAAATTTGTAAGAATAATTTTCATCATAGTTGTGGAGGCTCATGAACATTTGCGATCGCATCTCACATATTTCTATGCTTTTCATCGATAATTAGAGACAGAGATGAGACTGAAAGGTGACTATTATTGTCGCCGATTTAAGAACTAAATCTCGTTCCTTCCACGGCGATGTATGACAATAGCGTATAATCCATTCAAGGCTGAATAAAAGCCGGCGCGTAATCCGATGCAACCGACTGACAGATGCGGTGCAACGAGTGCAACGAATTCTCCATTCACCTGTCGGACATGCTCGTGGAATTGCGAGCGAGAGTCGAGGCCGGTGGCGCGAGAAAGAAAAGAATTCGCGGGAAAATGTACGGGGTGCGTCGAAAAGCGGGATATACGTCTTAATTAATGTTAAGCAGATTGTAATCGCAACTCGAGCAATTGCGTACTTCTTTCCGTACTACGATAGGAATGCACATTTCGGGAGAGGGCACTTCGCTAGAGCGAAACTCATTTTTTCTTTTATGCTATTACTAATACTTAATTATGTAAAGTAGACGTAACAACAGTTAAACTTCCAGCGAAAGTTTAATCCATGAATATACTTTGTTTGCGCAAAGTATTTTTTAATTATATTAAATACTATACATGTATATATGTAATATTAGTATGTATATTTATGTATAAAAATATATAATATTAATATTTAATATTATAAAAATATATAATATTTATATTCTTTTTAGCTGAATTTCTTGCATCGTTTAGTTTTCCCTTTTTTTTCTCTTGTATGAAAGAAAAAAAAAAGATCACTGTAAGATATTTAATTCAAAGGACAATCTTTCTTAAAGCTTTCGGACGTATATATCTTACAAAATAAAGCATTCTAACTAATATTGTTAATTATATTTTAGAGTTATTTGAATATTTTCAAAATGAACTTTGGTATAATTTTTAGATCCTCGCGATTAATTTGATCTGGAAACCAGATTCATAAACTTGATTAATATTCCAGATGAGACACAATAGATTGGTCAGCTGATTGCGTAAGAGACGTCGCGTAAAATACAAAATATTCCAATTATATGTAAAAGCATATTTGTGTGTGTGCAAGCGTGTTAAGCCGCGACAAGAGAAAAATACAGGAAGACAAGGAAGAGAAGCAAAAACAGGCAGAGAAAGAAAGAGAAAGAGAGAGAGAGAGAGAGAGGAGAGGGGAAGGTATTCTTAATTAAAATGATTGCCGACATTACGGCTAAACTCTTGCAATTATGATTCCCTTTCTCCCATAAAAGTGCTGCTTGATGCCCGCTGGTGTTCGTCGTATTTTCAGCTAATAACAGTCTTACACCCTGCGCCATTCTTATCGGAGTTCATCATCCCGCAACGGCAAGATGAGTGCACCGGTGTAACGAGCATCGGCGGCTAATTTCGATGAACTCTTAGCCCCGGCGCAGCGCGGCGCGACCTAATGACACGTCGAAAACGCGCGTCTCTTCCTACGTTCCCCCCACGGGACCAGCACACGGTAAATTAGGGTGGAGGACCCCTCTCAAGCAACGCGGCCACGTTTCCTTCCTAATGAGCGATTAATACGCGAGCGTTCACGCCATGAGCATCGCGCTCGGTTAAAAAATTGAGCTGTTACGCCGAATTAAATCGTTTCTCCTTGCCGTGGAGGCCTTGTCTTTAAAGATTCGCTATTTTCTTTTCGCCGAAATGATTTACATATAAATTTATAACAAACATAAAGGCATTTTATGAGATCCGTTGCATGCTTGATGTATCTCGGATTAATTTTATGCAAGTATTGATATATTATTTGGGCTGATTTTCACATATATAAATATAAATTGACACAACGAGAAACAATATTAAGTATAACAATATTGTATATTATTACTGTAATTTAATTAATTTAAAAGCTCCATATTCCATGGTCCATATCGCGTAATATATTCTGGGGAATTCTAAAGTTCTCTAATTTCTCTATTATAATTTTCGAAATAGTCAATTTTGAGAATTATAATAGAAAACCAATTATGAAATTTTCATAAAACAATATATACATATGTACACTGTCCGACAATAATTTGTTCCTAGACCCCTCTTGCGAGACAAGGGGAACATAAGAATATATTCATGGCATCGTCAGTGAATTTATTTTGAAGTTGACTGGTGCCAATTGCATAGCACACGCGTTTGATATATCTCAATTCGTTAATAATTTTAGGGACTAAAATGTTACGTCTGTGAGATGATAGGAACGAATTATTGTCGGGCAGTGTAGATCACCCAAAAAAAAATAATTTTGATATACGTGGAATTCTTTAAATCTTAGAGGATTTTATTCTTATTTTGACCTCAAGAGGTTTCCTCTAAAATCAAGAGAAAAATACTATAAACAAGAATATTTAAGATAGAAAAAAGTATTTTTCATTTTATTGAAAGAGGAATATGTTTGCTGTAAAACAGTGAGCTTAGAATATGAGATTAGAGGAAAAATCACTTTGAACGTAAAGTACTTTTTTTTTAGGTGTTATACAGGGTGTATCAGGAGTGGATAGGGGACACAAAAACAATGAAAAAAGTTCATATGAACATGCGGATTATTGGAACACAAAAATGGCTATTTATATGAACTTATTTCATTGTTTATGTGTCCCCTATCCATTCCTGCAGTGGATCCCACATGTTACAGTACATCCTGTATGTGTGTATATATATATATATATATATATATACATATATATATATATATATATATATATATATATATATGATTTTACATTAACCTAATTTATAATAATTTAAGGTTTGTATGTATATATATATATATATATATATATATATACATACAAACCTTAAATTATTATAAATTAAGTTAATGTAAAATCATATCAAGCTATCAGTAAGATAAAGATGTAAAATCAGGCACCAGAACACCACATATCCATCTGATAATACATATATGTATTATTCTAAAAAATAATCAAAGATAATCGCTTTTAATTACTCATTGAAAAATCAATTATTTGCATTAATTCGTTAAAATCTAATGTAGGTAAAAATAACATGCACATAGAAACCTTAATAAATTATTATAAATTCATATAACACTACGTATCCAACTGATACCACTAAACACAACGAATCACTCGAAGTAGACACGTCGTCTTTCTTTTATCAATTATCAGCGACAGCTATTCGCGTTCGCAGCCCCGCGCCTTCCTCGCGGCGCATCCGCGGGCCCCACGGGGAACTCCCGACGATGGAACTCTCGTGGAAGCCATAAATATCGCGGCTCCGCGACGCGCGAGTTAATAGCGCGACGGAAAGAAAGACGACGAAAGGCGATGCGACGCGCCGGTTAACTCACACTCGAACAAGACTCGTGACTCCACTTGACCGGACGACCGGAGGTTGCGGGGATCCGGAGACAGGTGCGCGCTCGCGCGCGCGAGTCCGTCGCGAAAAGTGGCCACGCCGGTTTACGCCGGCAATCGATTTTCCTACCACCTTTGATGATTCCGTCCGATTGCGCCGGCTGACATTCAGCCGCTGATATATACGGGCTTTAAGCCTATAACCTGTCCGCGGGCCGTTTCGTTTCGCCGTATTCGTACGCGGGAGCCGCAACGGGACAGGGAGGAAGGAAGGCGGCTCGCCGGAGCCGGTCTCTACGACATCTACGACGGCTTCACAAACGCCATCGTACCATCAAGTACTACGAACGATCGGCGATTGCCGTACGAGCAGGTGAAAAGGAAACTTCAGATCCTTTTTCTCCCGCATGGAAATCCCCTCCCCCCCCTCTCTCTCCGATTATGCACTGCTTTGGCGAAAGGCGTCGAGCGCGATAAAATTGTAACAGATGCAAGTATCTGCGACAGTCTGTTCAATATTGAAGTATATTAATCTAATACTTTTATATAAAAAGGTTAATATCAATAATATTTTCCCTCGTCTGTTGCGGCATTAATAAATTTGATTTTAAAATAAAATAAACAAAGTTCTATGAATTTCTATGAGTAAATCAAACTTTCAAAAAAACTATAGTTTCTTATAATAAACGCGCAAGCTGGCTCTTATATTCTGAAATTGAATATTTTTAGGATAACAATTTTATTTCACGATATTTAAATTTCTGACTAAATAAATATATAAACGATGTAAATCGTAAAATGTAAAAAAATGACAGGTAAAATACTAATAAGAAAATCGAAATATTATCCGAATAATTATTTATGTATTTCTATCTTCTATTATCGTCGTATGTATAATGAAAATGAACAAGATTAAAACACGAGTCGTTTTAAATATAAAAACGTTCTTTTAAAAGAATATGATAGTAATCAAATCTGACAATCTGTAAGAATAAGTAATTCCCGACAAATAGGGCGGAGTAGCACTGTAGAAAAGTTGGAATACAAGGAAGTGAAATTAACAAATCAGATAAGCCGATTCATCGTTCAATCCCATCGTTCGTCCGCCGTTATTATGACATAACCCGGCTTCATTCCTTCGCAACGGCAAAAAAAAAAACGAGTCGTCGTCGCTGCGCTGAAAATGACAGTGCAGTTTAACGGCCGCGCGACGTGACGAACCCCACCGGCGTCGCAAGATAAAGTTAATAATATAATTAATACAACTCGCCCCTCCGCCTTTGTCGTCGTCCCCCCGGTCATCTGCATATCGACAATCGCCGAATGTTATTATCGCCGCGATTACCCGCCGATAAATGCCCGTCCGTTCGTTACGAAACGGCCGACGTCGCTCTCTCGTCACGCAGCCGCGAAGAAAGGTGTCGGGCGTCAAAAACTTGGCCGGCCGGTTCTCGTCGCGCGCCAAAATCGATCGCCGATCTACCGTTTTCGCCATCGGTGTGTGCGGCTCCGATATTCGGCGCAGTCTAATTGCCGCGTTTTTAATAATGACGTTAATGAGCGATGCGTATCGCGTGTCCGGTGGGCCCGACTCGACTCGACTCACCCGGCCCGGTCTTGAGCTCGGCCCAATTTGGCGCATTGCTGATCCGATTAAAAGTAAATCGGGTCTTTCTCCCCATGGTTTCACTCACTCTCTCCCCCCTCTTTATCTCTCTCTCTCTTTCCTCTCCTTCTGTTAACTTCTGTTGAAACGGACTTGTCCTCGACACCGATGGCGATACAGATCATCGTGCACGCGTACCGTGTTCTCGTCTATAAGAGGAGGGAATGAAACAAAAAAAAAAGCGCAATTCGCACAAACGGCCAAACGACGAGCTCTGATCCTTCGCGTGTCCCGTCATTTTATCGGAAACGCCTTCTTCGCGACGTTCCTCGCCGGCTACCGAACCCGGCAGATGTCTCAACGTACTTTTTTTCAGGGTCTCTCGCTGAAATGTGCAAATTGACGAGGACAACGGCGCTTTAATATAAATACTAAATACGAGAAGTCATAAATGAAATTCATCGCATCTGAAATTTCTCATATACATCTGACTAGATTCGGAATTTGCCTGTAACATTCGCATGCAAATGTTACTAAATATTTCCTATATGCTATATGATCTATATATTTATACTCTTTAAGGGTATAGATTAAAGTTGAACTTCAAAACATTCTCTTATTCTCTTTCTATAGCTTTTCATGAATTATTTCTATGAAGATAAAACACCGACTGTAAACTAACTTTATAAATTGCAATAATGTTAGATTTATAAGATCAAATGAAAAGAAAGAATTCTTTGAATTCTCATTATAAATACAACAAAATTCTTATTTCTTGTTGTATGATGAAGTGTAATAAATAAAAAATTCCTCTAAAAGTTCGATAGTTATATTAATAATTATACTGAAAAAAAAATTCTAGTTAAAAACGGACGAATCAGAAAATCTTGTAGGACTAATCAAATATTCTGGTTATTATAATAGAGATTCTAATTATTATAATAGAACTCAATGCTTTATAATAATCAGAATTCATAATAACCAGAATATTTGATCAATCCTACAAGATTTTTCTGATTCGTCCGTTTTTAATCAAAATTTTTTTTTCAGTTCATAAGATACATCAGAAATTAATTCTTGTCGTTATTGTTTTTAATGCTAACCGCTTTACAGTTCGAGAAAGTTAAAGTTCGCAATTTTCGTAACTGCGCCGAGATAACGAAAATAATTACTAATTTCGACGTACACGACACACGAATGCAAAACTAATGAACTGCAGAATAAATGCGGCACTTACGATCCGATACAAATATCGAAAATTTACGTCGGGAAGACATATTGCAATTCTGCTCGCCGATCGCGATATCAAGCTGCTAAGCAGGTTGACTTGAATCCAAAGTGCAGTAATTATTAATCTTCTAGATATATACCAAAGTTAAAATAACAAAATTAATTAGGTACCTCAGTGAGCTCGCGCTAACAAGGTGACTCGCAAATAGTAATTAATTCTCGAATTGATTTCATTTCTTTCGATATTGATGTGCAATCGATGTTAAATAAATTTGTATTGAAGGGATACGCAATGCATATCAATGTTCTCTTTACGATTAGTCATCTTTTAATTATGCAGCAATCTCAAGTAGTTAATGCTACAATCGGATTTATTTTTAAGAAGATAATTTATATAATCGTCGATACACAAAAAAACCGAGATTTTGCGAATTAACGCCGCGATAAAGTGATATCGCTATCTGTTACAATTCATTGGCGTTCGACCGGAGGAAGGCACGATCCAAAAAACCTACACATGTAAACGTAAATCCTTCGGAGAGAAGAGATATTGAGCCGGATAGATGCTATAACGCGCGCCATTATTCGTCGAGTTAACAAACTCGCGTCGAAGGATTCGCCTCATGGATTCGCATCCACCCGATTGCCGATGGCTATCGATGCAAACGAGAGGCGCGACTCTGATCTAGAATGGAATCATTTTTCAAGCGGTCGACGGATGGATGGACGCACGCAGCGGGTTGCAAAGGAGAAGCGAAACGAGACAGGCGAGATGGGAAGCCGCTGACGACTTTATAAAACGACGTGCGTCGCTCGGCAACATTGTCCGGCGAAATCATGAAGGCTCGCCGCATCGCGATAATAACGTGAAAAATGAACGCTGCCGCAGATAATCGGCGAAATTAAATAATTGCATTGGCCGACGGAGCGTCGTTTCCATCGATTGATCGCATCTTCCTTAACCCTTTCACTCCAAGTGTAAATACGCTTTTTATTTATTCACAACGGAAGTAGTCTAAAATGTAATTCTTATCATTTCGGCTTGAAAGCAAACAATGATATCTCAAAACGGATCGATATAAAGATTCCGATGTTTATATAGAAATGTAATTTATAATAAATTTTAATATGTGAAAAAAATAAAGATTTCCTATTATTTAAAACCTTATTCCATTCCTAGCACCTAATATTAAAAAATATTAAATATTTATTGTTTTTCTATACAATATTTGAATGCATTAACTTCATTTTTAAACTGTCTTCTCCTCGGATAATCGCGCAAGAAAATGACCGTATATTTAAAAAAAGATATTAGAAAGATATTAGAAACGCAGACGGAAGGAATGCAATGTTGTAAACACTACGTCACAGCCGTCGCCGGAATAAAGATGGAAACGTTAGTCCGAAACATTAATAATAGTCGCAGGACTAATTACTCACTGGGCGAGCGCATCAAATACTCATTACACAATTCGTTACCCTCAGACACCTTAATCAAAACGTACCACACATGAACATGACGTGTTGGCAATATGTGCACGATATATCAGCCTGTGACACTGTGTAGAAACTGTCTGCCAACGAAGTTGTTCAAATTTAAAGTAAACATGTAAACGTTAAAGTTAACTGAATCCCTCATAATTTTGAAGAATTATTCATAAACTATAATTAATCCTGAATAATGATCAGTTCTCTTGAATAATGATAAGTTTATAAAGAAATTTTTATTGTAATTAAATACATGTATAAATATGTATGTATTTAAATGAACTGAATACATATTTTCTCACATATTGTTAGGCATTTAAAAATATACTAAAATCATAATATCCGAGTGTAATACGATTTTACATAAATAGATCGTACTGATCTATTTAAAAGGAGACTTTATTAAGAAAATTAAAAGCTAAATAATTAATAATTATAGATGTACTAACCACCTTCGATGGTTAAAATTTATTAACCCGTAAAATTTAGTAAATGATGCGCAAATAATAATTATAGAATACATGCTACGGTAATAACTATTCATATTTATTATATTTCTCTTAGGCTAACAGGGAAGATTTTTTTCTATCGTTTTTATTAACTTAACGCGCAACCAGCGGGTCCGATGGAATTCTTTGATTTTTTTCCGATTTGCTAGTTTCATGGGAAATATTTTCTGCATCCGTCATTAACGAGTTTTATGGAGTTATTCTGACAACGCGCCGCAATTTCTCAGCGTTAAAGACCAGCGCTTTCAGGCACGTCTGTGTTAATTAACCACGACGCTTCTGTCACTTTATAGCGGCACACACCTAATAATTAAATCGCGGAACGGACCGTTTTCTTTTTAAGCGACGTGTGAATATTGCAAAAACCTGACTTCGAAAAGTATCATCGTTACCATGTTAATTTTCTTTCCGGTTATCCTTGTGGTAAATATTCAGAAACAAAAGCACCAAAAATAAAAATATAATATTTAGTTTTCAACGAAATATATTATCTGCACAGATTTATAGTATTTAAATTATCATTCATATAAATTCATTAATTCGTTTAAAGGTGTATCAAGAATTTATCATGAAAAAACGATTATTTAAATGAAGTAAGTTTTTGTTTGTTAAGGTGAGATTAATCATAAATGTGTCGTATCGAAAAGAATCATCGATTTACCAACCGCCGCCGGCACGAACAAACCGCGAACAGCGATGCTACTGCCGAAAAAGGGGCACGCGCGTCTCGTCCCTAAACGATCCGATCGCTTCGGCCGATCGATGTTCGCGCGCGAGCGCGTTTATAAGTAGGCACGCCTATGCTAATATATCATACACACGTGTAAATGTATATCATAAATGTCCGGGAGAGATGCGTAAGTTCGCGATGGAGAGATACAGCCGGGCGATACGGTTACCATCTCGTTATTATGCCTTATTTGCATTTTCCATTTCGTCCCCGCACCTGGCAGAGCGAGAGAAAGCGAACTAAAGAGCGAGAGAGAGAAGGAGGGAAAAAAGGAAAAAAAGTTCGATGGCGATAAAAGGGAGAAGAATGAGAAAGAGGCAAAGCCGAAGAGAAATCAACGAGACAGATCTGTCGGCCGAAAACCGGAAGAGCGCGAGATAAAAAACTAACTCTTTCGATACCTAATTCATTATTTATTTGTTATGCATTAAGAAGAAAATCTGGATGTACAGGTGTTTGATAAATTGGTCTTATAAAAGTGTGTTAACGTGTTTTACGAATTTGTAATAATTTTCTGGATCGGAATTTCCGCGATAATTTATTTCGCGCGAATACAACAGATATTAAAAATTTTTCACAAAATATGTGATGTATGGAAACACCGTTTTAATATATACTAACAATCACACCTAGTTTAGTTGGTTAGCTATATATTGTTAACTATATCGTTGAAACTTTGATTTAAACAATTTTAGAACCTTGAGTATTATTTTGTTTATAGATACTAAAAATCTCATACTGAATATAAAACAGTTAGAAATTTCATTTGAGGTTCCTCCTACCATTGTATGTAACTTAATAACCCCATGACATTAATATATAAAGTATTTAGGACGCGACAAAGAACAGTTTAAAATCGGCGATCACCGATAATATCAAATCATTACAAGCGAAACAGATCGACAATTTGTCAGATAAATGCACCGCTGTTTCTTGTCGAGAAAATGCTTTATTGTTGCAATTGCGATTCATTTTCAAGATGAGAACTAACACAAAATACACTCCAATGCCGATTAAGTGCGCTATGTGCGTGATGTTCGAAAAAATGCACGCGGCTAATTACTATCGCGTATCTTAATTAATCCGCTCGATACTCCCGATACCTGATTCATACACTCGTTGCATTTCAGACGCGAAGGATGTGTCTTAATAATTAAATCGTTCCAATGAACGCGGCGTCGACTCGATGCGCAGCGACGCATGTCGATTGCGAATATCTGTTAATTACGATCGCACGCGTTAATTAATACGATCGCGGACTGATTTATCATTTCTCACTCTCGATTGGGAAATCGCGCGGAAAATACGATTACCTCGTTGGAAACGATGCAATACAAGACTTGGAGTAAAATAAAAACTATTTATATTCGATGTCGAATACGAACTTAATCCGTAGTTATTATAAAAAATTTAATCTCATTTTAATTTTATAGTTATTATTTCGGCATTTTATTAAAAATGCAATAGAATTCACATAAATAATGCAATCCATATATCTATTCAATAATTGTTAAATTGTTAAATTTATGTTTATTTTACCTATAGATCTTTTTTGTCAAAATCAATTAACATTTCCTGATTTGCCAGTGATTAAATTAAACAGTCTTGTTTTTAGCGGTAAAAGAATTTTAGTATTTTTTTTTGTACAAGAGAATTTACATATCATATTTTCGAAAATATTTGTAAAAATTTCCTTTCTTCGCGATAATTTCCTATCATGTCATAGTGACTGCATTTTTTGCGTCCTAAATCATTTCATCAGATTATTGAAATATAAAAAAGAGATCAATTTTGATTACCTACCGTTGACAATCAGCAGTCAATAAGAAATACGTTATTTTATATTTGCATGTAAATTCAGTCTGATGCATATAAAAAGCTACATTATACACGTAAAAATATATCGCATCTCATTACGAATTAAACATTCCAATTAAAAAGCGATATAATACTGCAGCAATGCTGTCGAGTGCCTTGAAATATAGAACACTTATGCGCTTTTCCCCGGTGTGTTTACGGTGGAAGCATTATACCGTGCAGTTTCTATCCGCGAATACGACAGCCTGATTGCCACGTTCGCGTGCTCTTTAAGCAGCGATATCGAGGATCGCTCAATTCATTAAAATTGCAATGAAAAATTTCTTTGGCCTCGCCGAAGTATAATTGCCAGTATTACGCGATTGTCTCACTCGGATACACCTCGGAGGCAGTCTGGGATGTTTAAAATTCGCATAAGCTGATAACAGAGTGATATACGCAACGCGTCTTGGTTATAAATCTTTTTTTCTACTAATTACGGCGATAAGGACGTCGTAAATCATCGAAATAATTGGCCGCGCACGGTCAGTCACGCATTGTGTGCGATCCTATTTACGTGTACGATCCTTTTAACGCCTGTCCGCGCGCACAGAAGGGCCTTCACGATGTAGCTATTAAGTTCTCAAACGCATCGAGCGAAAACTAATCCGGAAAAATTTCTCTCGCCGCGACATTTAGTCACGCTTAATCGAGCATTAAGTGTGAGATGACGTATGAATAAACTCCACGCCATCCCCATTATCTTTTTCAATCTTTTTCTCTCAATGCTTTATTTTAAGTATCAAAGAAATCTATCAATTTGTTATCAATATGCAAATACAAAGAATCCGTCGAATAAATTTTCAATTAAATTAATTATTTTTAAACTACTATCTTCTGTATAAATACATACCTACTTGTGTATGTGTGTGTAAAAACCATTTCTTTGATTTATAACTATTTGTCTTTTCTCTAAAAATCTGTTATAAATATACAGAAAAGCTTTGAAAGATTAAATAAAATCGGTGCTCTATGACAATAAATATATTTAATAATCAATGTTTTATAATACAATTTAATTCATTAAAATAAATGAAATTATGAAATACTCCTTATTCTTATGTTTCTGATTGTTCGTATTAAAAAAATATAGGTAAGTATTGATATTTTTGCATATATACAGAAATCTCAATAAAATTATTGCTATTTTCAATTTGTATAATTTTTAATTCTAAAAACATATAGAATGTAAAAACGAAATGCGAGTGTCGAGTTCAACCGTATTAAAAGAATTGTTGAGATGGAAAAGGTAAAGAAAGCTAAATATTTGTTTCCTTATCATTATCTGCATATCATTTCATTTTTATTTCATGTACATAAATATCTTCTTCTACTTTTTATGTAAAAACATCGTAAAAGTATTTAAATAAAAATTATATTAATTTTATTTATAAATTATCTTGAGAATATTAATATTTCATTTTCTTGCTGTAGTTTTTGCATTTTTCTTCTTTTTTACGATTTATTTAAGCAAACTAAAATTTCTAACAAGATCGAAAATTTATCACTATAATGTGCTTGATATTGAAATTGTTCAAACAATGTTATTAAAACGTTATTATTATAATGTTTCCAATTCCATTTTCTCAAAATTCTGCGTATATGTCTCATGATATGATGATTATTATATGAATAATAAATATAGAAATAATTGTACACATAGTCTAAGATTAAATCTCGTTTAGTCTTAGATTAAATCTCTTACTCATATAAAAGCAATAAATCTATGAGACATATTTATGTATTCTGCAACATTCTCACGTTTTGTACTTAATGGACACATATATCAACCTATGTACATCTGATACATATATATTTGATAGAATTCTTACGGATCTGTTGCCTTTCTCAAATAAAATTCAAATATGATTTAAAACTCAGATATAGAAACGTAAATTATAATAGCGTCAAAATAATTGTTATTTAAAAGATTAATTGCCGCATAATTGTATAAAAATTAAAAAATTATGTAGAAAATTATTTACTTCAAGATTGCTCCGTTATTACTCTTGGCCTTTTAAACTTTTTCCTCTTTTCAATTTCCTCTATTGCACACACATGATGTAACACTTGCAGAAAAATAATTAATTACAATCGTGCGGCATTTTATTAGAGTTACTAGACACTTCCAACATTAATCGTACACTGTTGCAATATATGGAAGGACAATACGATAAAGTATGATCGTGTATGTACCGTTAAGTTAGTCCTTATGTTCCGCGACTCACAAGCGAATGGACGTGTTTTCGAACAATGAAATGTATTTACTATTTATGTATTTAATGTATTTATTTATTAATTATCGATGTATCGGTTCACGGAGAAAGTTCATGTTCGATACTTATTGTACGGAATTTCGAGATATAGTGCGACATACCGCGGCTCGTTGTCCGCCCGTTCGAAGCTCGTCGCGCGAATAGCAAGCGAAGTGACTTTGTACAAGAAAGAAAGAACAAGAAAGAAAACAAATATCGAGCGCCACGTGCCAACCGTTATGAAATAATTTACGCGTTATAATATTAACGTATACGAATATTTTATTCCTTGTGCATTGCAGATTATTGACAAACGATCAATCGTGCATTTCTGTTACTCGAATCACTCGGTTCTTTTACGACTTTTATACTACAACGCACTCAGTATCAAAATGTTGGAAGATTTAAATTAGCGAGATTTAATGTACACATCCGAATACTAACGTCGTTAAGAAAATACTGATCGTCCGTAAGAGATCTAATTTTCTATTTTAAAAAAATTTTTTTATAAATATCGTTACGATTTCTATTTTACGATTTTGTAAAACGAAGAATTTACACTTCTTACATAATTACGATGCTCATGAATTTAAAATTAATCGTAAAAGTTAATCATATGAACTAACAATGACTAATAAAAAGCAAGTTTCTAAAAAAAACAAGTAAAAAGTAAGTAAATAGCATTTCGCTTCATATCCCAAACGCGTTTCGGAAAATGAGTAATAATCGCGCTACCACCTCTATCCGCTTGAGCTCCACCGCGTGAATGGCGAACGGTTGCTCCGCGTTCGCAACAGCGCGCCATACGTCACCAAACAAATGCCAAGGTCATACGCCAACCTTCTACGAAATATCTACTGTATTATGTAAGCTGAATATTTTATTTCTGATGAGTGTAATAAATAACGAAAATGAGATTAAATCACCGCGAAAATGTGATGACTTAATTTCATGTTTCTTTGATTTATTAAAATCATACAATTTTACATCCTCCAGAGTAGAGAAAGATTGAAGAAAAAAACAGTATAGTAACGAATTAATTTTCATAGATTTTTTTTAAGTAAAATAATAAATGTCTTTAAATTCTTTTATTCTATATAAATATTAGGTATTATTTTTTTAATCGTGTGTGCTTAATTATTATTAAATTTTTACTAAATAAGATTTTTATAATTTATGAGCAATAATTAAATTTTTCTACTAGTCAAGTTATTAAATATTAAATATTAGTTGATTGCAATAATGTATGTAATACTTATCTATTTCTAAAAATCAAGATAAAATATTGTGTTTGTGTGTGTTTGTGTAAGACAGAAAATTTATAAAAATAATGTATCACTTTCCTTAATTACAAATCTCATACATGCAGCGACTATCAAGTATTTATTTCGCTCGAACTTGAAGAAATTTGTTAAAGAAAAATAGCGCTGCACTGAGAAAAAAGAATTAAGAGCGGCCGATTTCTCTGCGAAAAAAAACCCGACTTCCTCCGCGAGATTGCATTCCGACGTAAAAGGGACGCGTGCAGGATCGCGGCGGAAGCGCGGCTCGAAACTGAGGCTGGTGCGGAGCACCAGTGAGAAGGAGAATCAAGGACGACGCGCCTACCAATAATAAGACTAAGTGGCGTAGGTTAATTGCCGAGATTCTCGTTCAAGCGGGATCTCTCCTCCGCGGCCGGTAGTGCGAGCGACGGCGTAGAGTGTGAGGGAAGAGTGCTTGGAGACGTGTGAGAAAGGGCGAGGGAGGGCGCAGCCTCTGGGGAAGATCTGCTATCTGGAGGCCCGGAGGGTACCCGAGCACAAGGACTATCGCACACCGCCTCCTCAACGCCCGGCGAATTCACCTCCGGGCCCGCCGGGGCCCGGACTTCGCCACCTTATTCTTCTTCTTCCATTTCTTTCGCCTCTCCCTCCTCATCTGCTTCTTCTTCTTCTCCCTCCGTTTCTTTCTATCTCGAGGCGAAGGAGGCACGCACCACGTGCTTACTTGAAAAATCAGCGCGGTTACCGAGGGCCCTAATTAATTTACATAGCGCTCGCGGAGAGGGACAGAGGGGATTCCTCACGTGGGTTACTACCCGTGTTACTTGGATTAATGTTGCCGATCGAATGCGGAGCTGTTAATCTTGTTAACAGCTGCAACGCTCGACGAGGCGCGAATGGAGCTTTTTAATCAGAGGAGCCCGTTTCTGCAGAACGGAAGTCGTTGGCGTCGATAACTTTCCGGAAATCGAACCTCGTAATCAATAATGAACGGAAAAGGATATGATTGATAAACGACGATTGGTGAAAACGACAATGCGATTCTATTAATGCTTCTATACAACGTTAATCAACGTTACGATATTTGTACCTACATCTAAACGAAGCTAACAGAATTATAGAATTTATAACGGTACACTGAAAAAGAATTCTGGTAAAAAACGGACGAAGCAGGAAATCTTGTAGGATTGATTCTGTTTATTATAATAGAACTCAATACATTAAATCAGATTTTATAACTTATAATAACTAGAATATTTGATAAATCCTAGAAAGATTTTTCTGATTCGTCCGTTTTTAACCAGAATTTTTTTCAGTGTATCAAGATTTTGTTCTCTCTACCAATTAGTTAGGCCTAAATCTAAATATACAATATAGAAAATAGAAGAAAAATAAAACGAAGTGGAATATAAATAATTTATTAACTAAAGTCTCTTTATTTACACTGAAAAAATTCTGATTAAAAACGAACGAATTAGAAAATCTTGTAGGATTGATCAAATATTCTGATCATTATAAATAGAACTCAATACCTCATAACTTATAATAATCAGAAGTTTTCTCACTGTAAGTAACTATATATAAAGGAATCAAGTACTTTTTTTAAGTAATTAACAAACTATTGCTAAATGTCGAGACATATATTGTTTTTATCTTGATTTCCTTTAACTTAGTCCCTTCCTAATTGTGGTCATAAGTCATAATTATGACACTTAATTTCGCACAAAGCAGAACAAGCTCCGAAACTCGGAGCATGCATATTCCGAATTCCGCGAAAGCGGCGAGGCGGGGAGTGACGAAGGAGGACCCTACAGGCACGGGAACTCCCAGATATCGGAGCAGATCGGGTCACTCTGTTGGGAGTCTCCCCTCGGCAGAGATCCGAGCCCCGACAATGAATACCTATTAAAACGGTGTGAACAATGCGCTGCGGGTTAGGTCGCTGCGTCTCTCGTTGGCGCGCGTGCGAGTCTCGTTCTGCGGTATCGCAGCAGCAGCAGCAGCAGCAGCGACCAACATAGCGACGCAACGGCAGCAACAAGAGCCCTAAGTAGAAGCCCGGGCTGCAAGCTCGCGCGCGGACCCCGGTGATATACTGCGAGATCCGCGATATCGCGCGGAGGTAGCCAGCGGCGAACCAACGCACGTACATACACAAACGGACGAGCCAGCATCACGGAGGAGGCGCTCCTCCTCCGCGCGCGTTCAATCCGGATTCGTGCCCGCGTGCATTACCTTGCATACGCTATTGCGCCTCATTTGCCGTCTCGCTTGCTTCTCTCGCCTGCTCTCGCGAAACGAGGATCGGCCGTTCCCCGACTCGCGCGTACGACCATCGACCGCGCCGTGTGATGCCCACCTCTTCCGCTAATGGACTCTTTCCCACCCGGTCTTCCTCCGTTTGCCATTCTCTTTCGAAGGGAACGCCGTCGCCTAGTGCATTTAGCGCGACAGTTAAATGTCTAGTTGATCGCCTCTATTTGCAGGATCAAAAGTTCTGGTTTTTCTCCGAGGAATTCCAGAATTTTTTGATACGATCGAGAAAAATTCTCGCGATTAAATATAACAAATAACGATTTAATATTATATAACATATTAGTGTCAATATCACGTTTTTTTTGCACAAGAATTGGTAATAATCTTTTTATCGAATATCCACCATATTTTTCGATAGAACTCTTGGATGATTATCCAAGACTTTCAAAAAAATACCAGATTTCGAAGATGTTTAACATTTACATCTTCACAGATTTTAGAAAAAAAAACCAATTTTCAATAAATCATATTAATCATCTGGAAATGGAAATATTACTTTTTAAGAAAATCAAATAATTATCATATTTGAATGATAATTTAAACTGATTAAATGATTAAGAAAGTTAAAGACAAATCAAGACAAAAATAAGCAAACTTTGAAAAGTAAAGAAGTTTCAAAATTGTAACAAATAGAGTTTAAAAGAATAGTAATATAAATTCATTACGTTTACTTTAGATATAACTTTACATTAAAATAAATTTTAAGAGAATCATACTTGAAATTTTTTGCACGATAATTATAAAATTAATAATATATATACTATACTTTAAATAATAATTTATTTAAACTAATTGTCATAAAGAAATATCCTCTTGAAAGCGTTATCTCGTATATTATTGTATTAGGAACTTTATAGAATAAATAATCTTTTTTCATTAGCTGACGAAGGTACGCTTCAGATAGTATTAATGCGATTCCTCTTACCGTCAAAGAAAGTGAGAAGTGAATGCAAAGTCAATCTTTTTTTTTTCCTATTCCGGTAACTGCAGCGTAAAATCAATGAGCTCGATTTCGCGTTGGCGCAGGAGTCACTTTGCTCGTCCCGAGATTGGAAACAAGGGACGAAAGCACGGTGGCGGATAATGGTAGAGGAAGAAGACGAGAACGTCTACCCATTATTCCATGGTGATTCTTCGATTGGCCCTACCTGATTGCGATTGCAGATGAGATTGCACACCCGTGGTGCAGGAAGGCGTTCTCTCAAGTTGCATAATTTCTGCATTGCAGCCGAACGTATTACTCACGGGAGCGTATTATTCACAGAAATCAGTTCTTTTCCACTCTTTGAGCGCAAAGTACAGTAAAAAAAGTCTGTCTTAAAAAAATTCTTCATTAAACATGAATGAGAATTGACTATTATTTATATGTATAATGCTTCTATCGTTAATTTGTTAATTAATTATATTATCATTAAATAAAATTAGTTTTAATGTAGATATTAATTTTTAGCATTAACATTTCAATCACACGATTTCCATTAATTCTAAAATACTTTTAATATATATTTTCCTCTGTAAATTTTCATTAATAACGGATAAAATTGTTTTTTCGTAAGTTAAAGACTATTTTTATTGTATCCAAATAAAAGATCTAGTTTTTTTATTTCCATGCAATAATGCAATATAAAGCATAATTTTGATATTAAGCTATCAATGGTCAGTGGATAGAAGAGTGATGGGCAAGCTTATGAACCGCGCATTGTTTCCGGATCATATTGTTTCGAAAATGTAACGAGTATCTCGCGTGCTAACGAAAGATCAAGGATGTGAGCTGTATTATAATGGGATTCATAGCTATAACTTGAGGTATTTGTTGTCCGAATTCTATGTATTTCAGTTCTCATTTACGTAAAGGTAACGATAATAAATTAATAAATTGAAATAATCTATTATCATCCTCAGATTTTACACGATTACTACAGCACAACTTATAATTAAGCAATGCGCGTAATATGCTTCTTGAACAGAAATTATCAAACGATTGAAATTAGAACAATACAGTTGTGTAGTTTAAATTGGGTCCCTGAATGCGCGTCGTACATTTTGGAATTGTGAAAAAGGAACGTGTAATATTTACTTGAGTGTACACGATAAATTGCGATAATATTTGTGCAATGTAACTCTAAATTACCTTGAAAGTAGCTCTTGGTGCGGAGGTAGCTTACGCTGAGTCTGAGGATGCTAAGTCGATCCAGTTTGCTGAGAATATTTTGCTCGAAAGGAAGTAATGATGCCAGCGTATCCAGTTCGGCGTTCAATCGCTCTCGATGCCGCTTGCTGGGATTCGACTTTGTTACCCCGTCTTTCTGTGGTGGTTTTAAGCTGTAATGAGACAAATATATCCTTATGTATATAAATTTTAGTAAATTATTTAGAAATGGAATATCGTTTACGATTGAAATATTACAATCGCGAAATATTGAGATAAAACAATTCTCGAACACAAAGCATTATTTCTTATTTTTAACTATTTTCTGAACATTAAGTCAATAATATCTACATGCACACTTGGCGGAAGACACTACGGTGTCTTTCGAACTAAACTAAGACTAATAAATAGTGATGACCCTCGTTTTGTAAACGTGTTAAATACTTTAGTAAATATATAAATATGATCTTGAAGCAGAGGTCGACCTAAAGAATTCTCGTTCATCGATTGAATAAATAATACGTTTCTTCTTCTTTTACATTTTATTGAAATATACTAGAGTTTCATATCGAAGTTGCCGTTTAATTATTCTTAAAATTGGAAGAAAAAAGAGAGTAAGAGAAATTATTTCAGATTCTTTGACAAAAGTTATATTAAAAACAGAAATGGTTTTAAGAGAATAAATAAATAAAAATATATCTCTTCGAGTATTCTTGTAGTATTCTTTAACCAAACTTTTAAAACTTAAAAAAGAATTATTTAAAAAATCAGAACTCTTCAATATATGCAAATTGTATATATAATTTAAAGCGACTGTGTATTAAAAATAGAAATGCTTATTTTGGAGTAAAAAAAACTTAGAATGAAAAAAGACAACTAAGAGAAATCAAATAAAAAGATCAATTTTGAATTCTGCCAAGTATAATCAGTCTTCGCGATTAATAGAGATTGCGAATAAAAATGCAGCAGAGCACCACTCTAAGTGTCCAGAAGTTGTAGCTCGTTGCGGCTTGTTAAAAATAAAGCTGTTGCAACGCGCGGCAATCAACAATCTCGCTGGTCCGTGGCGATGAGGGTTCAATAACCAGCGGGCTTTTGTTTCGAGTTCCATGACTAGGGGATTAACTTTAATAATCAATTCGCAGCGAAGCGGCGGCACGCTGACCGTTATGTGTGCGCGGATTTACATTTTACTCTTCATTACTGGAATCAGCGTGCGCTTCTCGTATCGTTAACAACAGGCGGGCCGTGTCCCGCAGGATTTCGATAATTAAAAGTTGCCGGTATGCCAGTCGGACTGATTGACACCCTGCCGACACGTATGTGCCTTGACTTCGCCAGTTCAGAGTGTCCTTAGGCGAGGATATCAGGCTCGTAACTTGAAGTATTTACGCCGGTGAGCGGACTGCCCGATTTCGTGTAAAAATGTGCGAGTTATTTAGTAATGATTTAATTATGTTAGTATGCTAGTGTGTAATGACTAGTATTGCTACTACATAATGGTATTACCAATTAATCAAAACATTGATGTAAATATTTTATAGAAATAAAATATCGTGCTTGAAGAATAAATTATTTAAATTTCTATATTAATCTTTAAAAGGATAAAAATTTTTATCTTTTCTTATTTGTATAAGTAAATTATACATGATAAATTTATACAACGTAGGATAAAAAGTTATTTATCGTAAGCAAAATTAAATCATGACTAAAACATTATCTTTTATCTATAAAAAATTTCAAATTTTAATTAATAAAATAACTTTTTAAAAATAAAAAGAGATTGCAGATCATGTAAATCGCAGGTCTTTTTCAATATATTTTTAAAATACGCAAATGGAAAAATGAGAAGAAGCGGCGCCGCACCGCTAGCAACTTGCAAAATTAACATACAAACTTCATTTTTAAGCAACGTGCTGTCTGCTTAATTAAAACACACATTATGAATATGAGAATTGACATGCATCGTAACAATTAATATGACACACAATCCAATTACAATAGAATGCTTACGAGAAGACTCTAGAGTTAATAATAATATTTATCTTCAATACACAAAGGAAAATATTACATATCAAAATCAAAATCCTTGCTCAGTTGAAGAAAAATTAACGTCTGAAATTAAACGCCTTGTTATAGAAGTTTTGTGTGCGTATGTGTAATTATGATTAAATCATAATGTAAATCGCAAATCCACAATAATTCTCTCTATTGAGGCATATACATTAGTAAAAACTTATCTTCTCATTTATAAAAATATAGATAACATTCTAGTTCTCCCTTTGTTCCGAAACGAACGTTTTGACTTTTATCTTCGACCACAAGTATTTCCCTCTCTTTTTAACCGCATGACCCAATACGCCGACTCTCGCTGCGCTTAATGCACCACAAGTCACATCGTTAACGACGTTTGCGGATTCCCCGGCGGCGCCATTGACTACCTATGGGAATTAATATGTAAAATCAAATTTTACGCATCTGGTTCCTCCGAACTGTTTGTTTAATTGAAGTGCTCGCCATGGGAAACGGCGACCGAGACGCTACGAGACGAGTACGGAATACTCTCGGGCCCGTCAAAGACACCGCGCCGCCGCGCAATGGCCGTTCTCGCGCAGGCCTATACTTAGGAATAATTATTATTCTTACGTGGTATATACATATATTTAACGGCCTTTGCGCGGACTTGGCGCGACCTTTACTTGCGCTGCCCCCAAGGAGCTCGCCAAGGCTGTGCAAAAAAAGCGAAATGGATACGTCGGAACGGTTCGCAGGCAGGACCAGTTCTTATCGCGGGTTATTAAGAAAATAGTGTTAATGAGATGTCATTGTGAGTTTTGCCGCTCCTAGAGATACCTCGAGACTCTCAATATCTCTTGTCTCCCGACTTTTGCATCCTAGTATCTTATGCTGCATTACATTCTGCTCGCGAGATGTCCAGTGTATAAGTAGATATTTGTTATGAGGAAATTTCGAATACCAATGATTATTTTCGGTGAAATTGTTAATAACATTTCATGTTAAAATTTTTATTTTTTATTTCTTAAAAATGAATTCGAAAATATATAAGTTTTATGTTTATTTCAGATATTAGATTAAATGTATACAACTCTCGCAATGACAAATAATTTTATGTAAATATAATACAATTTTTCTTTACTTTATTACGTTATTTTCTTGTTTCTATAACATTTATTTGAATCTTAAATAGATAGAATTTTTAATAAGAAAATCGACAGATAGAAAAGGAATAGAAGATAGAAAAAGCATAATTTCAATAATAATACTACAGACTTTATTGCAAAAAAAAAACACATTATAAGGTGTAACGAGAATAACGAGATATTAATACTCAAATTGACAATTTAACCATATGTAAGCAGTATATCATCAACGTATACGATACTAAATTACCTATGATCAGTAGATCGCCTCAGTAGTAAAATTATCTTATACCCTACAGGTCGAGAAAATACGAGGAATTTTATTTTTATCCCGAGAGACATACTTGATATCAAAATGGACTTGTCAGAAATAAATTTTACTCATTGAGAATTTTTAATTATAGCTTGAAAATGAATGTGTAGTTTCACATCGCGTTTAATTTCATTAAATAAGTTATTTAAAATTTTATAATATATATATATATCGATTGAAAGAAATTCAAGAGATGTACTCTCTTTTATTACATTTCTAGTAAAAAACAATCTGTATAAATTTCAATGCTTTGTAATTCCATAAATATTAATATATCCCATCATTCCTCTTATTCTATCTAATGTCTTCTTATTCTAATATCTGCGCTTGAAAGAGCAATTTCGAGGCAGCCTGTAAGTTCATTTTTAAAAGCATATGGGTCCAATGGACCCGACGGTGGGGACGTAGGGTTAAAATACCGAACCCATGCAGCCGTGGTGCCGCGTCTGCCCCGTTCACGGGCCCAGTAATTAGCTTTGTTTTATCGAGGTGCAGGAGGGCGAGGAAGAAGGAAAACGAACGTGGAACACTAATAGCATTCGAATAGGATTATTCCTCGCGGACCTCCGTCACTCCTCGTCCCGGATAATGGATTTGGTGTCGTCTAATAATTAATAGAGTGCTTCTTGGCGCGGCCGTGTCGCGCAGTATATGGCCGACAATCCCATTCATCACGCTTTCTAACCCCTAAGCATTTTAATTAACATCGCTTTTTCAGGGCGTACGCTGCGTTCACAATTTTCAAAGATTCGCGACTTCTGAGGATAATGACATCTTTATTCTTAAAAACTTATATTTTGTGAAACATTGATTTAAAAATATCAGGTACATGAGATATTGACTTTTTTTGCTAACTAAAATGTAATTTTTCTTACAATTTCAATTTTTAAATCTTACTACCAAAAAAAAAGCGAGACAAGATTTTTAAACAATTTTAATTTCAAATTATACAGTGATTCAAAATGGCTATTATATTCTTTTTACAAAAATTAAGACTTTATTACGAGGATCAAGAAATAATCGTTTGCTGTCATATTTTTATGAACATTAAAAAGAGATTAAATAAGATTAATTTACTTACATATTTATGAATTATCCATATCCAGATTATGTCTAATTAGTATTTAACCGAGCGTTTTAATTGCATCAGTGTCGAGATTTTTCAAATAAAGTGACATGAAAGTAATGGTCAGTCTTGCGTAACGCAAAGCTTACTTACGCATATCAAAAGCATGGAAGAGAGAAATCGCGCGAACATAACTGTGTATGGTATAACTATGGACGGACCATGACCGTGTGTACGATCATAGCTACTTCAGAAATACAAACGAGGCTCGGCGCTATGCCATTATCTGTAGGTGCACGGCAACTATACCTCGATGACAGATGGATAAAAAAATTATAGATCCGAAAGAACACAACGCGGCCCGTCTGAAGAATATATGCCGTTATGCAATTGACATTTATTTCGCCGTTATTGCCAACAGAAGTTCACTTCACATACAAGACCATGTTGTACTTGCTGACTTATATTGAGAACGCAGTAAATCCACCCTTTCGTAACATGAATTTATTTTTATTCGTGTTTAGCCCCAAGTGTGTGTTTCACCTCACGCAAGTGAACGCTTCAACGGATGCGAACTTGAAGTTCAGCCGATGTTTGCATTTAGCATCAGAAACACGATATAAGAATATTTCGGCTCGATTATATTTCATCTTGAGCACTTATCGATTACTTCGATCGAGCTCGAGGTGACGCATGATTTTAGCTACCCAGCCAGGTAGGCCAGGTGATAACGCGTCAAGTTCTCGCGCCCCTCCCGATAATCCACGCGCGTAACGCATTTGTAGCATTAGACAGTTGCGTAGATGCATATCGACTCCGCGAACCGTGACACTGTAACGCACTCGAAACATACGTGTGTATACTTCAGACTCCGCTTATGGCCGGTAATGTTGCCGCGGTCGTTAAGGAAAGGTCTCCTGGCAATTTTTATCCTGAATCACTACCAGAGTAATTTTCGACGATGTTTTCCTGGAGAGAGACAGGTTCACCGACTTTTCGAAGAAAATCGTGCGAGAAGCTTCGTGCCGGCAAAAACGTATTTTTTTTTTTGTGATTTAAGGGAAAAAAGAAGTGTCATGAAGGATAATGCAATATAAATTGCACTGTAATATGGATCAATATTGATTAAAGACTTGTTGCAAATCCATCAATTTTTAAAACGTTATTTACTTCTTTGTAAAGTGTAAGACATTATTAAAACTTTTCAGTTTAACTTCATAATTTATATCGCGATTGTCATTATGATTTGTATAAAATTAACTGTAATATAGATGAACACTGATTAGAGACTTGTTGCAAATCCATCAATTTTTAAAACGTTATTTACTTCTTTGTAAATTGTAAGAAATTATTAAAATTTTTCAGAGTTTATATAAACTTCATGGTTTATATCGCAATTTGTCATTATGATTTACATAAAATTAATTTAGAAAGCTTATATAAAAAAAATAATGTATATATACATATAATAATCAGATAAAAATTAATCAAATGATAATTTTCCTGAGAATTTGCAAGTGCCAAAAAGCGTAATGAGTAACCGATTGTTCGACTAGAAATTATAAATTAGTCGCATTCTCTCGCCGGCTAATTCCGTAAGCGACTGACTGATTAGAATTAAATAACATGAGTTACAAGGTGGCGCGTTCAGACGGTCGGAAGCTCTCACCGCACGCCATCCTCGAATCTATCAGGCGGGTAAATCCCAGTCAAGGTTGCCTCGGTGTTCGCATTAAAGCCTGTTTTGTGCACTGCCATCCTCTGTGCGCGCGCGCACGAAAAGCGGAAGACGAGTGGACAAAGAATGGCCAATGACTTGGGACTATGATCGGTCGATATTTTTAAGACATCGAATAAAATCAGGTGGAGAGATACGAAAGATAAGCAATGCGAAAGGAAAAAAAGATGTCAGCTATATTAAGAGAAAAATTTAGAAAACATTTCTCTAAAATTTTTCATTCATTTAATTTTTTCATAATTATCGAAGTTTAAAAATTGTACAGAAAAATTGAATAGAAAAATAAAAATTATTCTTGATATTTTGAGACAAACGAATAACATTATGTGCATTTATGTATTCTTTTCTCTTCTATTTATTTCTCTCTTTTACCTTCATTAATTTATCTCTTATTCCATTGAATGTCGTTTGATATATCTAATTTTTTAATTATATTCGTATATATTTTTGCGTTCGAGATATATACGATATGTATTATACTCACAATGATGTAGTATTATTAGCTACATTTGCTTATATGTGTAATTGCCGACGCTGGGCAAGAACGAGGGATTGGTCGTTGGAACGAAACTGAGGAGATGCGCAGGCGCTACCGAGGGTGGGTCCACTATGGATTTTCGAGGGTAGATACACCGCCGGTCGAGTTCCGGGGTGGCAGACAGCATGGGGTAGCAATGGAAGCTCCCACCACGGGAGGGATGGTCACCCCGATAGCCGCGCGTACAAGGGTGATATATACCCCTCAAAGAGAGCTCGAGAGGGGTGGAGGGAAAAGCTACCTGGGAGTGCTCGGCTTCGACCTTGGACCGATCCCTTCTCACGCGAGAGAGGCGATGGCAGCTAAAATGGAGCACGTTGTCTGTCGTTGCCGAAAGATGGATTATAAATGGAATGACGCGTTCGCGCAACTAGTTAGCCTATGTATTGTTACTGCATCGAGTATTTAATTTAGACGAGAGAAAAAAATGTTATGTCATTGAGATAATTATATCAACGAATCGATGAAAATCTACCGATGAATAATAGACGAGGCCTTGATACAGGAATTGAATTATTATAATTTTTCAAGGGAAGACAAAGCTAATATGTTTTAATTTTCATATAGTTTTAAACTGTAACGCAATAAATTATTGGAAGTATTATAATTATTCATTGATAAAATCGCCAGTTACGAAACGTTTTATGTAAAGTTAACAGTATTCCAGCGTTTAAATCATGATTAAATATTATCGATATTATAATCTTAAATTAGCATACGGACGAAAAGAGCAAGAAGCTCCTCGTCCGTATATTTATTGATTGATCTAAAATAAATTATGCATGCCAAAATGTCTCCATCGCAGTTAATTACATTTTACGCGTTACCGGCTTTTCGTATTCCGTGAGAGACGGCGAACCGATTTTATCGAATCAGATCTTACGGGACGATATCGCAGGTATCGGTCACGTGGCCGAAAAATTATGACTTGCTTTACTGCGGATAATGGCTCAGGTGCTTTTCAGGAGCCCGTTCGTGATAATTACATTCTAATGGAAAAGTGAAAATTTCGTTCCACCGGAAGTGACATGCCGGCTGTCCATTGTCTCAAAAAAATATCCGATTGCATATTCACCTAGAATGTATAAATAGAACCCAGAAGTTATAGCATGCATTTCAAAGTGTATTTTCTTTCATATTATTATTATTATATTATGTATATTTTTTCAATTTAAACAATTTATACAAAAAAATCAAATAAGGCAAAAACTATGTAGATAAACTGAAAAAAATTCTGCACTGAGAGAAAAATGTAGTTATTTTTGGTCTCAACCATAATTTTATAATATTTCTAACACGAAATATGATTAACTTAACTATATGCATCATTGTGTTAACCATAATTATTGCTAAAAATATTATAAAATTGTAGTTAAGGCCAAAAGTAACTACATTTTTCTTTCAGTGTGGTTAAAAACGAACGAATCAGAAAAATCTTGTAGGGTTGATTAAATATTCTGATTGTTATAAGTTATAAAGTATTGAGTTCCATTATAATAATCAGAATTTTTATTATATTAACCAGAATATTTATACTATTATAATAACCAGAATATTATTTATATTGATCAACACTACAAGATTTTCTAATTCGTCCGATTTTAACCAGAATTTTTTTCAGTATATACATTATTGATGTTAGTAATAAACATATTAAATAATGAATTTTCTATTATTTTTTCAGACTTATTTCTCTAGACTAAATTTTTATAGACAAATTTTATAAGACATTTATTAATATGAAATTGTCGAATCGTTGCTTGTGCTGTTTATAACGATCGCGTTTATAAAAATCGCGAGTACGTACCTATTCCTTGTCTAAAACAGTCATAAAAGCGAACGACACGCGTGAATACCGTAACACAATTATCGTGGTCTATTACGAAAGCTATTTAACGGTCCGTAACTGACATGAGACGGGGCATTGAATCTAATAAACGATTATCTCCAACGCGATCTGAGGCCGGTAACAATACGTTGAATTCACGACTGCATCCGTTTACCTGGTTCAAAAAGATTCTCCCAGCATTCATTATGCTGCGTTGAATCCGTTTAGAAAAACACTGCACATTACAGTAAAACGCTTAACCCTTGGAAAACAAAAATTACGAGCAGCCGCTATAAATTACTACTGCCATGTAAGTGTCCTTCATCACGCCACAGGAGGCAAGAGGCACTGTCGAAAAAACAGATTCTCGTTATCATATCGCGATATGTTATCTGTGAGTAAAGTTGACATTAATCTTATATTGAAAATCAATTATATGCCAATAAAATTTATTATTTGAATATAAACGTTATTTTTCGTAAATTCGCATTTCTTTTTGTAAATGTGTATACGTAACAATCTTTTGTAACAATTATGCGCGAGAATTCAAACGAAATATATAAATATTAAAAATAATATATGTATATTGTTACAGCTAGTTTAACTAGATGTAATCTAAAAAAAAACTGCCTATTATTCATGTTAATTTATAAAATTAATTCGAGGATTTAAAAAAGTATAGAAATTAACTCTAAAAATTCACGTTGTTTTTTTTCTTCCTGGAAAATTATTTACTTCCTTCCTCACTTCATACAAATAAGGTAAGGCTACTTAAGAATCTCTCGCGTTTCGCGAATAAAAAGATACGTATAACTAACTATGTAAGGATGGACCTGCTAATGAGTAACGAGTACTCTTAATAAATTGCGAAAATTGCTATTTACCTAGCTCTACAAAATCATTTCTCGCGGGTCAACCATGCGTGGAGCGTGAAAACGCATTCCACGTATCGTTAGCAGCGCAGATCCCGTTTCCAGTCCACATAACGCAAAATATTCCGCAGAGGTTTACTTCGCGTATATTTCACTGTGAAAAATTCGCGAGCTCCGAAATTAATGCGTCGTCGACAAATGGCCATTTGTCAGCATTCTAAGTGCAGCCGAAACATTATTACATAATGAAAAATTACTTCTCGCCAAGGCAGATAAATGTTCGAAAAGATCACGTAAATTGATGTGACATAAATTTGAAAAATTAACCAATCTATCGCAATCTGACGATTTATTTATACATAAAATAACGGAGAGATTCTTAATAATAGAAATATAACAGGATTACTTACTGTCTGTCATTTCTTTGTTTCTTTACTTTCTACAATCTATTTATATATTAACTATAGCTGTTTGTATTGATATTTATTTAAAAATTAATAAAACATTATTTAAATATGACATTTCGTTATATACGTATTGCGCTTTAATTAATCGTGTTGTAACGAAATACTAGATTGATTTTACCGCACGAAATCGCGATTACGATTTTTGTAATAAAATTTATATACTGAGAAAAAATATAGTTACTTTTGGACCTAATCATAATTTTATAATATTTCTAACGATAATTATATGATTGACATAACGATGCATATAATAAAGTTAAAATCACATTTGTTGTTAGAAATATTATAAAATTATGGTTGGGCCAAAATTAACTATATATTTCTCTCAGTATAGTAATCTCGCTTATCTTAAAAAGTAAAATAATAATATTCTCATAAATGCCCATGCGTTTGAACTTCATGTATATTTCAAGAAATAAACATTACACAAATTGTTCAAAACTAATGTACTTGTTAAGAAGAGATTAGAATAATATTAAATTTCTATCTTATCATACGTCGCATGATCATTAATCTTACGGGCAGCGGCGGCTTGCCCCGGCCAGAACAGGTTGCGCGGAGCGTCGGAGATCATCGGCCGCATCCCGTCCGCGCGGCCACCGCAATTAATTTCGCAACCGCGGCGATTATAATAATTAACTTTTAGGAAGCAGAGAGAGAGAAGTTCCGCGACGCTCTGGTTCGGGACGAGTCTTCCGGCGGCGCTTACCACGAATAATAGCATGCTGCACCACACGTCTTCCATACGTGCTAACGTGTCTAATGCGGCGCGCGTGTAACGAGAGAACGAGATGCTTTACGCTCCCGTTAATATCACGCGCGCTTGAGAATATCACGTATAATATGCCGATTATGCCACGGATCGTACGCCATTACGTGAGGCGCGGGCTGTTGGTCGCGCTGGAGAAGATCCTGCCGATTAAGCCTTAACAGGATATGGAATTCTACGTTCTCGATGTAAATGAAAATCAATCTCAAGATCGACTTGCCACTTGTACACTTATGTCCAAGATACTTAGACTCAGCATTTTTTTAAAGTCATTTCCTTGTCTTTACTTCCTATATTGAGAGAAAAATATAGTTACTTTGGGCCTCAACCACAATTTTATAATATTTCTAACGACAATTATGGTTAACATGTAATTAAGTTAATCGCATTTATTGTTAGGAATATTATAAAATTTTGAGGCCAATAGTAACTATATTTTTCTATCAGTGTACAATTTATTTATATATTGCCTATGGCTGTTTGTATTGATATTTATGTAAAAATCAATAAAAAATTATTTAAATACGATATTTTGTTATATTGAGCTTTAATTAATTTTATCGTATAACAAAATATTAGATTGATTAAAATTACAATACGAAATCGCGATTATGATTTTTGTAATAATTCTAGTAATCTCGCTTATCTAAAAAGCAAAATAGTAATAAATATCTTACAGTAATTCAGACTAAATAAAAACAAAGTAGCAATAATATCTCATCATTGTAACTCTTATAATCACAATCATAATATCTTCTAGGATGTTTCTCTTATTAGGTTAAAAAAAATAAGTAAAGAATGTATAAAATTAGATTTGTGTATATAAATTTAATTATCTTTTCAATTTAACTGCCGTCGCTTTTCTTTGGGAGTAAACGGAGACAGAAACATTAGAAATATTTTACAACGTGCTAACAAAGATGTATAAACTGTGCACTAGACAGATGGATGTCGAATTGTTATTTACATCGATAGAAATCGGTGTCTAGGTCAAAGTTCTGCTCTCCATTGCGGAGAAAAAGACGCGCTGCGTCGCGACGCTCGAGCCTCCCCTCAGCTAATGCGGCAGCCTTATGCGGCATCGTGGTTGCGCGCCTACGATGCGCGTGCGATCTCTCGCACGACGCTATGTAGAGCGCGTAACTAGCGTGACAAACGGAATTATTATGCCAGCACAAGCGCGTTATCGGGATGATGCGATTCCGCGGTGCCGGAACTAATTGAGTATAGGAGCCGCGACATTCTATCGCGGGGCATCGCACTTTGGGACAATCAACGCGTGGATTTGGAGCGACACGACGCCGCGGATCGATTTTATAGCTTTCAACGTTAATTGATGTCTCCAGGGAACGCAATTGGGTAGAATTGATTAAAAAATCAATACAGATCATATCGTGGAAACTTTAGCAAAATAGTAATCTAGATAGAAAATAGAAACTTGATATTTGCTTCTATTTAAAGACTTTGTGATCAATTTGCAACTGGTCTATCTTTAAAAGGACGTTCTTTATAGTTTTTAAATTATACGTATATCTAAAAGCTTTAATTGACATTTAAATGTGCGATTTTATGATATCCCTAAGTTAAATATATTCTACAATTTAAGATTGTATAAATGCGCGATTTAACGATGTAAATTCATTGGCTCTTTCCTCGTATTTGTAAATTACGAGATCAGTGATCATCCATTACACGTTATCGATGCGAAGCTATTTGAGAAATTATTCCGGTCTGAACATGATTTTCAGGGTACGAACCATAGTACATCAACTCGTTATCCACTTCTCGTTATCCGTCGCATTTGGCATTAAATTACACCGCATCAATTTACGACAAGCAGCAAAAACGTTTGCATCGCTCTCGCACATTTTTCGAGAGTAATTTGCTCATTCCCGCTCGATAAGAAAACGTTTCGTTTAAAAGATATGTTCTTTTCAAGAAACATTCAACACTGGGAGATTAGTAAATAATAAAAAATTTCAAATAATATCAGATATATGCAGAATGAAAAAAAGAACATAATTAAGCGCGTAATTTATGACGTATGGCAAGGAGATTGTATAATCAGTTTTAAATATCATTTTAAATAAAGCGAGAATAAAAATTAAAGCAATATATTTATTTTGAATAAAATGTTCAAATATCTTTATTTATTTTTAGAATAAATATCTTCTAAAAATGATATACAACATAGAAGATACTTGGTATATGTATACACTGAAAAAAAATTCTAATTAAAAATGGACGAATCAGAAAATCTTGTAGGATTAATCAAATATTCTGCTTATTATGATAGATCTCAATATTTTATAAATTATAAAGTATTGAGTTTTATTATAATAAACAGAATATTTGATCAATCCTACAAAATTTTCTGTTTCGTCCGTTTTCAACCAGAATTTTTTCAGTGTGTTACATATGTGTTAAAAAAATATATATGTATATGATTTCAAACACCGCAAATTGAAACGAGCATTTTTGCGTATCGCGAATTTTTCGTAATTATTGAACTCGGTAGACATTGCCATTCACAATGTTTTGAGCATGCGTGCGTGCATGCGTGTGCGTGTGGAACACAAAATACAGCCTGACGCATACGAGAGTTTCGTGCCGATCACCGGCTGCAATTGCATTCTCGACGCGCTGGACAGCGTATTGTTTGACGTCGCGGCTGAAAACCACTAATTCGGGTGTTTCGGGCATTCGGCCGGCATTCGGCGCGGCATATGGCCGATTGTTTGGCACAGGATGTCGAAAGTTGTTCCGTTGCCAAAGTCACTTTCTTTCCTTCTGGCCAACACTTACGAAACTCTACGTCCAATTCGAAGTCCGATGCGTTTCCGTTGCGCTTTTTTCTTTTTTTTCTTTTTTTATCAACGCGACGACTGAAGAATAGACGGATCACTACGTCTGCTGTATGCTTCGGCGTGTTATTTTATACGCGGGAAAACGTATGTAAAGTGGATCTTACATCGTAACGTCTCATAGAGATCCCTACATAGAAGAAACAACCATATTTGGATTAACATGACATGTTTGGTGCATAACAAAATTTGGTTGGACTGAACAGAATTTCTGGTTATTATAATAAAATATTCTGGTAACCAACCAGAACATTTAGTTCTAACAAGAATTGACGTTTGATTATATTGCTGATCCAGTTATAATATTCAAGTGTCTAGTTATTATGACATTGAAAAGAAAGATTGATTATAATTGGTTATAATAATCCAATCTTGATAAAAGTTACCAAGAACCTTGGTGAAATAGTGTCAATTAAACATATTATTACGATAAAATAATGTTATAAAAAATGAAGCAATCATAATTATTATTAAATGTTTTGTTATTATTATTATATTTGGCAATAATAAATATAAGTATCTCAAAAATTGCATTACTAAATGCATCTTACAACAAGTTTACCTAGAATTTTTTTTCAGTGTACATAGCACGGTTAAATGAACGTAACATGTATGATTGATAAAATTGAACATAATTTCTAGTTATTATAATTAAATATTCTGGTACACAACCGGAACATTTTGTTGCTTTCACCAGAATGCAATCATATTTATTTACCTACATTAGAATATGTATAACCAAACTTGTCTGCTTGTCTTCACCAGAAACGCGTTACCAAACTTGTCAAGTTAACTTAATCAAAAGTATGAATCGTTCATTTTTTTCACCAGACATTCTGATTAATATATCTAGATTTCTGATTGATCCAACCAAATTTTTTCTGTGTACTGAGTAAAACTGGAAATAAAAAAGCGTAAATGAAAAAATATAATGCATTAAAGTGAATTGTTGATTTCGTTGACTAATTAATACAACATAATACGTAAATCAGGCGTTATTTTGTGTCTTAGGCATACGTATAATGCGTGCGAAATAAAAAGTTGGTAGAAAAACTACGTGATGATCACGGTCGGATGTGTGTGTGTGTGTGTGGGGGGGGAGGACAAAAAAGACGATTTCCGGTATCTTTCCTCCGCAATTCTTGTGATCAATCACATTCGAGTTACGACGCTTTCGTAAGAAAAAAGGGCGTAGTAGACGAGCGATAGGTGAGAGAAAAAAAATGGGAAGGCTACTGGATACTCTTGATAGGGTAACGGTAGGATAAATTAAAGTCAGATTAGGGCAGCTTCAGAACATGGCCGTGCGCCTACCTGGAGCACACTTAAAAAGTCATTAGCAGATATTGGGCTGTGCCCACTTCTCCCACACTTCGTGTTCGGAAACTACGAGGTTTGTAATTCTCCCTCGTGCGCGCTTTCTCATAAAAATCCGAAATATTATTTCCAAATGAGAAAGCGAAAGAATCCGATTATCGATTGTATTTGTATTTATTTTCCGAATCTTCCTTCTGAACTTTCTAAACTTAAAATTCTAGCGACATTCGCTCTAGTTGCCTAATTTACTTTGAAAAAATGTGCAATAATTTGAATACTTTAAATTATTTTGATAATTTCTCGTATAATCTCCTTCAGATAAAAAGATTACGATAAACAAAATACAAAAGTTACATGCATAAAGCGAGGAGCATGTGGAAAGTTCGTTAAACTGCCTGCTTTCTCACGACGTGCCGGGGAGAAGAGGTTGAAGATCGCTGAAACGAAGCCTCCCTTGCATTTGGATGCAGTCCACGAATCGTTCGTTAGATACCACTGATTTAAATTCTGCAATAGCAGCTATCGAAAAGACGAGTGATCCCGAGAAGGGCTCTCGGTAACCGCTGAAGAGCACCCGAATACCTGAATACATTACTCGATGGAATGCTAATTGCGGGGCATTTATTACGCTTATACGTTAATCACCGGATCCCCTGATTTCATGTAACTCTTTTTTCCCCGCATTTGCGAATCAAATTTTTCTCGGGTGTATATTTACAAATATATAATTGATCAATTATAATTAATAAGTTTCTCAGAACAACTGCGCATTGATAATAAGAAGATCCGGCATGAGCAGGAATGAATTTAGAATCAGGATTCAATTCGACGGGAGATTTCAGAGATTTTTTTTCTAGAGAATATTCGAATATTGGAGATTAAACCATCTGTATTATATTTAAGGTCTGCATAGCGATCCAAAATTGTTTGCTAATAGTTACGCCTCTTTAAGACGAAAGTAATTGTAAATTCGCAGATTGTTTTAAAGATCCCTATATCAATCACAGCTTTGTATGATCGTTTATCGGTAAATCCCCGGTCAGGGCGCGAGAGTCGCAGTATGCCGATTTACGCTGGTGGCGAGTTGATTATTGCAGAAATCGAAGATATCGCGGCGTGGAGATCGGCGCTCAATTCCGTACAATTAACGAAGATCCGTGAGGCCTCCCTGCTGAACGTCCCACGCCTTCTGGCTTTGTTTACGATGCCTACACCGGCGACGTTATTCCCTCCTCCGATCCGTATCAGCTATTTCTCGCCGCGCGCTATACGACATCACGATTTTGCACGGATTTCCGCCAATACGATTCCGCCGCGCGGTAGCATAATGAGGAAATTGTAATTTAATGTAAAAATGCGATTTTATTAGATTGCATATTAATTGCCGTCGCGTCGTTCGTTGCTACGCGAAAACTATGAAGGAAACGATAATCTCTCCCTAGTAATCGCTTTGGAATCGTTCTATTACAGAAACTCTCTCAGAGTGAAAATGTACAATATTTTTACACGGACACGTACTCGTTTATATCTTATTTCTAAATCGTAGCCATAATCGACTGTAATTCCTGCTATATTGCTTCAAAAGAACGGATTCTAGATAAAATAATTGGCATTGTACGTTTACACAGCCAAAGCGGATAAAATAGTTCACATGAAAAATTAAGATATTTAAAATTCAAATAAAGTGCTAAACTGTGAAGCTAGTTAGATATAATTACACGTTCCAATTATTTTGATATCAGAGGCATCTATTACTTAGAAATCATTAATTCAATGTGTGTTCGCCAAACTTTCTTTTCCGGCAAATTGGTAGAAAGCCTCTCTTTGATTCGTTTAACATTGCTGTATTCGCATTTAATTTGGAGAGCTGTGAAGTCAATATGAGATATCGTTCACGCAAAATAAAACCTTTAGTCAAGAATTCAAGAATTTTTTAGAAATACATGAGTCCATTAAATGTATCTATTAAAACCGACTTTTTAGTTTTTAATTATTGTTATACTTTCTGCATGCATACAAAATTCTCCAGCAAATATATATTCATATTTTGAAGAAAGCAAAGAAAAGAGAAGTCATGAAAGAATATAAAAAAAGAGTTGCTAAACAAAATGCATTTGTGAATATTTCAAATGCGTATGATACGTATCAATCCGTACAAATCGATACGTGAGATTCTAATATCTACGTAAATTTATTCAGACGTCCAAAAAATAAAAAAGAAGAAAAGCTCAACGTTAAAAATTGATGGATTTCTCGAAATTGATAAATCTGTTGCGCGGATCTCCAATCAGATATGCCGGGCGCACGAATCAACTTCGTTATTTCCTCAGAGAATAGACAGCCTCCGTGTTTGCAGTGGGCAGTTAATGAATTGCCTTTTTTCTGAATTTCCTGTCGCCGATAAAATCCTTGTTTACGATCTAGTCACCTCAACGTGACTGCCCATCAAAAACGACTAAATTACGCTGCAAGTCCATAAATCGTATCGGCTCGCTCGACGAAACGTGAAACTTATATTCAACTATCTAATTATAACGATTAAGATTGATTAAATTTTAATACAATTAGCAAAATCATTCTTTACGACGAACATAATTCTGCATTAAATTTAAAGTTTAACAACAATAACACAAATTTACGAAAATTAATTTCTTTTTCTTATTTAAAAATATTAAAATGTAATTAATTTTTAAAATAAAGCTTTTTGTATCTATATTATTATAACATTACACAAATTAATATTGTTGTAATAATGTAATATAAGAATTTGGGAAAAATATCATAATTGAAGCGCAAATATTAATAATAATAATTAAAATTTTAGTTTTAAGTTTAGTTTTAAAATTTTAGTTATAACACTTAAATTGCTTTTTATACTGAAAAACTAAAAGAAACACAAGCTAAACGATTTTTCTATTTACGAGCAACTTGAACGAAAATAAGCAATGAAAATGTCGCACTACCACGTTACATGATGCAGTGTTACATTGGCAAATCCGTTCTAGCCGGTTTCTTTCTTCTTCTCTTGGTCTCTCTTTTTCTCTTCTTCTCTCTCTCTCTCTTTCTTTCTATCTCTCTCTCTCTCTCTCTTTCTTTCGTGTGATCACACGACGGTATACCGAATTTCGAATTTCGATCGGTAGAATTTATGGCGACGCGTTCACTAGCGGAGTTAGCACCGATCCCTAGTAGCTGTCCGTAGGTTTGGAGAGAAAAAGAAAGAGAGAGAGAGAGAGAGAGAGAGAGAGGGTGAAAGAGCAGTTCTGCATCCATCGGGTTTTTCGGCAGTCGGAAGATTTGTGGAGCCCGCGTTCGAGACGATTTAGATGTTCATTTAATTTAGTCCTCGGCCCGCAGTCGGCCACCGTGGGCCAGGCGGGACGCGCGCGCTGCCATTAAGGGCACCGTGGAAAAAAGGAGCATCGAGATGTAATTTATATACACGTGTTCATGTTTCATTAAAATAATGTATCGGCCGGTCGCAGCCGCGGCATTAATTCGTGCCCCGGCGCGCTTGGTAATTATTAAATCACTTATATATTGGGCCCGCGATGCCAGGGAATTTTTCGCGTGTCTACGAGCTCGCTTCTCGCTCCCATTAACATTAATTTATTGTTAAGTAAGATTTAACTGATTCAGGATCTCCACATATATGTACATTATGAATTCAATCCTTAATAAAGCTCCAATAAACGCTGTCTGTTTTCCAAGTGTTTAATTTGTAATATTATACTTAACTTCGTTAAGTAAAAATTACTTTTTTATTTTATCATTATTTAAAGAAATAGACTTGATACACCTAATTAGAAGATTCGTAGAGATAAATGTTTTTCATCAGAATTCTATACACTGATACCTAAAGTTATCTAGTTAGTGCAAGTAACGGTAAGGCAAGATACGCGCAAGATAAGCGAAGTCAAAAGGTTAAGAGGTAGCCGAGTTGTTAAATCTATACATCTATACGACGATACATTAAATTGTTTCATGCATTTGTTACGCAGTGTTCGCCGCTGGAATTCATTTCCGCAGGCCCCTGCAAAAAAGATGAGATACAAACATCGGGGTTAAGTCGACCCCGTCCTTCTTTATAATCATGCGAAATAATTACTTCGGATGATATATAATTCACCGTATACACGTGATTTATTACGCATCACAGCTCTCTAATCACCGTGCAGTACTTAGCACTGGATCAACGGACGTCCCCCAAATAAAACGCGCACGATAAAGGCGTTATCCCTAGCATTATCAAAGTATTTCCTATAACAGTAAATACAACTTGTACGTATAACAAAATCGCATTTCAATTTTTACGATATAAAATGATGTAAGATCATGCGAATTTGCCTTATATTGCAAAAATATATTTTTCACGTTTTGTCAGATGATATAGGTTTTTTTTACGGAATACTCTCTTTTATATCATAAATTCCAGATAAAAGTTAAATTAATGTACAAATGGAATTATTGACGACATTTTAAATGACCGAAAATGCTAACGTTGTGATAATGCACGATTGTCATGCGTATCATCAATGATCATAAGAGTCAATGGTCTGAAATTGATACATACCTATGATTATCGGGTGTCTACCGCGGCTGAAAATGAGCCAAACATATCATATACATATCAGTAAGTACAAGAAGCGGTCGCGATCGTATGATTCAGAAAGTCGTATCGTTAATCAAGCAATCCCTAGAAGTCAACAGGTGCAAATGGAACACCGGCATTCGAGCACAGATGCGGCATATGTATGACAATCAGCAACTTGCACCGCACTCTACATTCGGGCGAACCGCGAGAATATCTTGTTTCGAATGAACGAAATGTACGAATAAAAAAAAATACATGTGTAATAAGCTTTGTTTACTCCAAGTGATAGGAAGGAATAATTCGAAACCAATTTGCACCTATAAAAAACAATTGCACAATTTCTAATTTTTAGAGTAAAGAAGAATAAAAATACCTCTTTAATATGATACCCTAACATTAAGGTTTTGAAAATTGATTCTATATCGGAGATAGAGAGACTAATCTCTTCCTATAACAAAGATATTAAAATATAAATTTTATTTTCCTTAGAATTGATTAAAAAAGAATATTTCTTTTAAATAGATAATAATCAATTTTAGACAAATTGATTCAAATATCTATTGATCTAATTGACTATAACTAAAAATTAAAATTTCGATGAAAAATGGGAAGTTTAACTACATTTCGTTCAGAAAAAGTATTTCAATCACAAACACATTTCTTACCGAACGTCCCGAGTGATAATATCATCAGAAAAATAAAGCAAATGTAAGTTATGTGCAACTATACGTATATTCTAATTACATATTTCATATATGTTATAAAACACAAACAAACGAAAATTTATATGTTCTTTTGTATGCATGAATCTGCGCGGCTTGTGTATATCGAACGAGATATGCAGTTATATTAAATCACATGCGGCGATTAGCACGGGACTCGTTTACTCGTACATATATGAGAGAAGTAGAATTAGGTGAATCCACGCAAACCGGTTCGTTTCACCGCCGAGCGCGTATTACCCATCTTTTGCTTATTGAATTACGAATAGAGGTTCTATATCGGTGTAATTACTAAGCGCAGTCTTGTTAAGTATACCATTAATGATAGTCGAGAAGGCTCATATGTAAATATGACGTACGTTTAATTAATTATCAGCCGATCTGATCTGATTATCTAGTAACAACGAAGTCATATCATAGAAATAAGTATCACTTCCTATTAATTAAGTAATTCATCATCACGTGGAACTAATCGGATCGCAAAATATGTACATAACACAAAATAAAAACGCATATCGACTTTTGATTATGTACATATCTGTTCTACTGTTTTTTAATCAAGATGCAACCTTTCCTTCAAAAGTTGTGGAGATAATATGTTTTTGTAGAGCAATTATAGATACTCAGAATAAACACATTAGAAACATGGAAGTATTTAATTAAACCAAACCTTTAATAAATTAAAAATCCTCGTGAAAACTTGTAATTTTTGTACATTTCAAATTTTCATAACCTGCAATTTTTATAATTTTATTATATTTTTACGTTAAAATACACAACATAAGAAAATATTTAAATCTGCTTGTCCTCTTGAATTCGATAATACTGTTATGATTATAAGAGTTTGCCCATTGCGAAATAAGAAGGAATGAAATAAAACGAATAAAATAAAGTCAAATAAAGTGGCTTCGTGAATCTTCTATATAACGTGTGAAATTCGTCCCATGTTTTTTTCTTCGTTCTAAACGCGATAATGAAGAGATCGTCGGGACACGCAGTTCTTAATCAATTCCTTCGTACATACACGCACACATGGTACGGCTTAGCGCTACCGAATTCGTGTGACATAGTACAAGCAATCCCAAACACGAACGTTCTGTCCGACGTAGAGAGCAAAAAGCAAATCGTGGCTGACCTAAGCGGATGCGGGGGGGAGGAAGGGGACGAAAAGGGTAAAAGAGAACGATCTCAAATCCATTTATCGGGTGTTGGCCCCTTGCTTGTCGGCCTTTCACCGCTGAAGATTAGTGGTCCAGGTCTTTCCTCTCGCGTCCAACTTCCATTTCGTTATTGCTATTTTAACTGTAATTTCTTAGAAATTTTTTAAATTGTACTAATGAAATCTGGAGTTTTCGACCTTGTTATAATGCAACATTAAATTCCTCACTTAATCATTGCTAATATCTGCAATAATGCGGGATCGAATTTTAATCGGACAATTTTTTTATCATAAATGATGAAACACCGAAGGATATAAAAATTATATACAAAATATGTATATGCATAGTAGCAAGAATTACATTAGATTTACTGATTTAATAATAAATAATGCTAATAGCAAATTCGCAAAACGTGCAAAGTTCGCGAAGAAGATAAAGAAGGAAGATCTGTAATTATATTTAATTAATTTTCCACTGGCCGACGACACGATGTACATCCTCCGCCCGCAGAAAAACTCGAATAAATAAGGAGGACCGCTTGTATCGTGCGCCGGCTGGAATTCGCAGGTGTCAAGACGGAGTGAGATACGTTTCGGACGTTACTGCCCCTTTTCTCGGCCGGCGACGGTCTATCATGGTGCGTCTCCGTGATGCGTGGGTATACATGAACAACGACCGAAAGTGCCGTTCCTGGTGACTACCGTAGATGTAAATATCTGACGCGTCGCATTAACATACGTCCCCGCGGGCTCATTAAGGGTGAAATTAATTATCTAATGGAATCGTTTCAGTGCCATGCCGGATCCCCACATTCGCAACCACTCGTCCTTTCCCTCTTTTCCGTTCCCGGATACGGAAAACCTGCGTTCGTCTGACACGGAATTTATCGTCAGGCAAGCCGGATGTCACCCGAGAGTCGATTACATCAAAGATGCACCTTAAGAAAACATAATTCTGTCTCTCTTTTTCTCTCTCAAATTTCATAAAATATTTAATCATAAAATTTTCGTATTATTTCATAAAATAAATTTCATTTCGTTTCTTTCTTGTTAATATATAGTTTTAGTAATTATTCGTTCAATATTCATTATTCAGTATTTATTCTTTTCTTTTAATGTTGATGTACACTGAAAAAAAATTCTAATTAAAAGCGGACGAATCAGAAAAATCTTGTAGGATTGATCAAATATTCTGGTTATTATAATAGAACTCAATACCTTATAACTTATAATAACTAGAATTCCTATTATAATAATCAGAATATTTGATCAATCCTATAAGATTCGTCCAATTTAACCAGAATTTTTTTTCAGTGCAATAACTTGAAATGTGAAATATTATTTTTTACTTCAACAAAATCTTTGTATAATGCGCGCACGAATGAAGAACATTTGCATAGTTTTTCCGTCTGCGAATTTCGGCGTTTCTTTCTTATACTTGCAAAAATCGCGAGAAGCCGCAATCTCGGCAGCGATAAGCGGAAGACGAGCTGATCGAATCCGGCAATCGATGTATTATCATATGCCAACCGCTACGTGCGCGCAAAGCAATCAGCGAGAGGGTGGAGGCAAGAAAACGTTACGAAGACTTAGAGGAGCAATTATCCTAATGGATGCAAGTCGCGCCCCGATTCCTGCACCGGGCATGGTAATGAGTCGATATCACTGCATACCAGGACCTTGTATCCTCCCAGTTCAGTCCCGGGGCTCGCCGGAGGAAAGGCACCGTGAAGAGGCCATCTCTCTCTCCGAGAGCGGCCTCCCTCCACCACCCTTTCTCTCCCTCTCGCGTATCTCTCTTCGTATCGTGCGGATCCTCCCGTTCGCTCCCTCCCTCTCCGGAATCCAGTCGGACACGAAATTCGCGGTCCGCCAATTCACACCTTAAACGCACGATCGTGTTCACACTTTCGTCGCGCGCACACGGAGACAGGTAACGCGGTAGACGTTCAACTATCTTGCTGCGGTTGATTCTGATTGTGTCCCTACCGTTGTTTTTCGGTTGGAGTTCATTCACACGACCAGGCGTATCTTCGTAAACCGCGTTGTGATCAAATGACAAGAACGCATCTTGCGTTATATTCTAGAAATATTGATAAGATATCAAAAATTTTTGTATATGAATCGTAATTGTAACATTAGATTGAAACATTTCGATCTCTTTGTATAACTTGTAGATTTTTGTCTTTTTTGTCTACGCGAAATGACACAAAAATTACTAATATATCCACATAATTACAAAATTGTACTATTACGTCTTGTCGTATTGTGAAACGATGCAAACATTTGGCACGTCCATAGATATTTCTATAAAATAACAATAATAAATTTATTATTTTCATCTAACAATTATCTTTTTTTTTTGGATTTAATATGGACGTAAATTTCCAGATCTCCATACCAAGACGCGGATAGTAGATAATTATATTAGCGGTGAAATTGATACGCGAGGTGGGAAACAATGAGCTTGAAAAAAGTAAATCGCAATCGGCTAAATACTTGAAATGGCTTCGCACTTGTCGTCCGGCACAATGGGATTATCAGATCCATTCTTAGAAGGTGTTTAGTAGCGCAACAGAGGCATCACGACACTATGACCCCTGCTGCTCGCGTACCTGCTACACACTGGTACCTGCCACGCTTCGAGACGCCGATGCCTTGCTCACGATTCTCTGAACCTTCGACTTGGCTACTCATCAAGAGCAAGCTGATAATCGTAGCTTAAATATTTTCTTATGGAAACGTTGCCATGGCAAAATTATTTTACAATGGACATTTCTTAAATAATATATTTATTGTTACATACATATGTGTATATCAAATGTTTATAATTATTAAAGCCATGTGGGAAGAAAGGATCTGCTGGCACATTTTATGCTGGTGTAGAAAATACTCTTTATATGTGAACAGCAGAAAGACTTGTAAAAAATATCAATTTTATTTTGTTAAAAATAATTTTATTAAATTTGCAAATCACTTCTATATGATAGCAAATTCGTTGCAAGAGAAAAATGCAATTGCTATAGATAAATTCTACCTCACTTTAGCAGCAAATGTCTGGAAACAGATTTATTTAATAAGTCCTTTTACCAATACAAATTTTGTTGTAATATTACATGATTGATTATGCTCACTGAGAGAAATTTCTGGTGACGCTAACCAGAATTCAGAATCGGTTTACCAAACAGTATAGTGAATAATCGTGTGACAAGACATCTAGTCCATAATACCAAACTATCTGGTAAGCGCATTGTCTGATTAGAATTACAGCAATGTTTAGATATGTTTATCAAACCGTCTAATATAACGTACGATTTGATGAGCGTTACGAATGTCGGAAAAAAAGCGTCTTAGTGAGAGACAATTGAATCGCGTCATCAGACGGGCACCACACGTCTAGAGAAAATTACCAAACTGTCTAAATACCTCTAATCTAATGTCTAGATACCTCTGACCAAATGTCTCTGTACCGACTACTATGACGCGCCATTATCAGAATTTTGGATGTGTGAACCACATATCTCATATAAGTTCACTACGCTCCATCTCACAAAACGAGTATAGTTTCAATCACCAAAAAATTTCTCTCAGTGCTAGTAAAGTTTGCTTGTTTTCACATTGAATATGCAACAGTAGTATAATAATTTATTATGGCAGCAAAATTCTCTCTTCCTATGCATGTCCAGCGAAATATTATTATTGTATATGTTATTATTACTTTTTGGTTATTTGAGAAATTTCTAATGCATTTGTAAATGCATTTAGTTAGTAATTATAACTTTTTCAACTAGGATTTTTGATTATTTTAAAATCTATATTAAAAGTATCTAACTAGAAAAAGATATTTTTCGCGAATTATTCGTAATAAGTTGCAATAAAAATTGCTTTATGTAAATATTTTAAAGTAAATATTTTTATATTGAAATTTGCTTCGAGCAACAATGACTGAATCTCAGAAGTTTCATGCATACAATGTATGCACATAAAGATAATATGCGCGTGTTACCTGGTCTTTCGATTATCCCAAGCTAAATGAATAAAACTGCGATAAATGTGTGATGGTATCGGAAATTTCGGTATCAGATGTCGGCGGGGTGATCACAAAGAAGTCGGCGAGCGTGGACATGACTATGCAAGAGACAGGAGTCCTCGTCGGGGCAAGGACGCGAATAAACTGCGGACAATATGCGCGTCCCAGGAGCTTTTGTACGCAGCAGGTGCATTGATTGAAATGCGAACCAGTTTAAGGGTGCAACTTAATCCGGCAAACGTACGGCTGCGTGAACTTTAACAATAGCCTCAATCGCTATCGCCTCGTGCTACCGCTTCGCCGCTAACCTTTGCTAGGATTCTGATTCGGCATTCGGTGTCGTTTTCCATCCGCTCACAGAAACAAAAAGACCCGATTGATCGCGAACTCGAGGGAATTTGCGGTGAGGCGAGTAATCGAGCGACTTAAAATATTTCCGAGCGAAACGATGAAGCCGCTAAGTGTTGCGATAATCGTGTCGTTGCGACACTCGTGGATAATTTCTTTCAACTAAATATTACACGTTGATATGACTTATGTCCATTTCTACCAATGCAGATTAACTTTAATTTTGGTTTAACTTACTTCCTATCTTTTTTTAGTCTTAAGAATTAGAAAAAGATGAAAAGTAAGTTAAACCGAGATTAAAGTTAATCTGCATTGGTAGAAATGGACATTAATACTCTATTGTTAATATTTATAATAATATAGCCAAAATTTTTTGATATATTCATTTTTAACTATAAATATGAAAGCACATATTTTTATTTACGAGCTCGCTTATTCGCATTGTTCTCTCCCTCCCTCTCTCTCTCTCTCTCTCTCTCTCTCTCTCTCTCTCTCTCTCTCTCTCTCTCTCTCTCTCTCTCTCTCTCTCTCTCTCTCTCTCCCTCTCTCTCCCTCTCTCCCTCTCCCTCTCTCTCCCTCTCTCTCTCTCTCTCTCTCTCTCTCTCTCTCAGTATATTATTTGTATTCCCTTATATCTTTTTTTAATTGAAAAATATTTTATTATATTAATAGATATTAATATGTAATGCACTTTGTAATATATAATTTTATATCAATTGACAATTGCTTAGGCAATATTATATTAAATGCAATAATGGAGCATTCGAAATTGAAACAAAATGTTCGATTGTGTAAATGATCATATAGATATAAATGTCTGAAGTTATAATAGGGGTAAACGGACCAGTAATTGACCGCGTATCAGTAAATGACCATAATAAAATGAAATATAGATTATAAACTTAAAAGTTATTAAATGATTATACATAGGGTTTATTAACATTGTTCAAGTTTATAATTTTTAAGTAAAAATAATACACAAACCTTAATAAGTAAAATTTTTATTAAAAATTTACCAAATATATATGGTCATTTATTCAACTATTGCGTATAACTGATTTTATAATTAATTTATAAATAATTTTGATAAGAACAAATAATTATTTATATAAATACTGAATCTCAATTAACCCTAAACATGTTAGAAAAATCTGATTTTGTGCTATAAACAAATATTTGTGAGTAATTCATATTCAATTCTCCAAATTCGACAATTCGGTCATTCACTGGTCCGTTTACCCCTATAAAGATGTTATGAAAAAAAAATTATAAATATACTATAAATTGATTTTTATATTAAATATTATTATGTGACATAAAATCGAATAAATGTAAACAACAAAACGACTTGTTTATAATCTTCACAAATATCGGATCTCTTATTAACTCTAAATAATAATGTATTTATCGAGATATAAAGTTGATGTTTGTCTTATACATATACATATATCAATATTTTTATCAGATTCACATTATCAACTATCAAACCAAACATCTGCTAGATGTTTGGTTTGATAGTTGATGTTTTATTGATTAGTTAAATTCTAAAATCTGTTCTCTTAAAAGCTAATCTTTAAAGCTTCGCAAAACGAGCGGATTGCGGTTCATTGAGGGCAACTTAAAGCACCCTCACCCTAGGGCAAACAAATTAGATCATACACCTCGAATGTTACAGAGGGGTGCCCAACATTCCGCAAATGTATCAGTTTAAAAGAGATCGCGCAATACAATGTACAAATTAAAACTCAGATAAATAGAATATTTTTAGCGATATCCCATCGCAAAATTTAGTGTATTTTCGAAAGGAAAGTGCATAAAATACATGTCGTCCAAACCTTTATTTCCTTCTATCTGTCGCTTCTATTCTTCAATGTGTGCTTAATGCGACGCAATTGCAGATCCCGCGAAAAGCCGGATCGTTTTTGACAATAATCGCCAATAATCGCAATTATGGAATTTTTTGAAAATATTTCTCAGAATATAATTGCGCCCGTTTGGGCGTGGTTTGCTCATTACCAATCAGCATGGACAGGCCGGATTGGCGGGATGGCAAACGAGATTATTCTGATCCCGAATCCAACAAACTCAGACTGATGCCTGCTAACCGCAGCTCTTATTCCGCACTCGTTGAATTCGAATAATCCGATAGTTTATTGGCATCGCGCAACGTTACTGGCTTACAGCCGACATATCCTGCATTTGCACTTTGTTTTATAAGACATATTGAGGAAGTTATCGAATCAGACGTATCGACTTTGGAACTCGCTAGCGTAGCTGGCTTATATAACGTGGATTAGTTTAACGGAAGACCGAGAAATGTCGTGCCAATCAAAAGGGTAATTTCGCACGTGGATTGAAAGAACTGATGAGAAACTATGATGATGAATTTGGGTCTCTCTTTGACATTTGAAAATGCCTTCACTAACCAAATCGAAAATTTGAAAATTTAATCACAGTAAAAGGAATTGAAATATGGGTCAAACATTGATTATTGCATTGAAAAAAATTCTGGTTAAAAACAGACGAATCAGAAAATCCTGTAGGATTGATCAAATATTCTGGTTATTATAATAGAAATTCTGATTATTATTATTCTGGTCTATTATAATGACAAGAATATTTGATTAATCCTACAAGATTTTCTGATTCGTCCGTTTTTGACTAGATTTTCTTTCAGTGTGTGTAAGCTATATTTCAATTTAAATTATTTTTCCAAGTTATCTTTTTTTCTATTTATTTTTGTTTTCTATTTATATTTGTATTTTTCTTTACATTAATATAGGAAAAACGCCAAAGAGTATTTTATATAAAAAGATTTTATAATAAGTTTTGTTTGTTTAATTAATTACTTTCTAAAATCTTTGACTAAAAATAAATTGGTATTGGAAAATGAAGCGTTTGTTATTAGAAGATGGAATTGAGAAAATTATGTTCTTCTCATGTATAAATGCAAGTATTTCGGAATTTTAAAATAATTATAGCTTTGCACTATACGATAATTACAGCATAATGTTATGTAGTGTATAATTACTGAAATAATGCACATTGCATTGCATTCATACTGGTACTTTATGTAATATAGTAGAGAAGAAAAAACACGTTGGTTATATTATCTTACCTAGCTTGATAGTATCACCCATATCGCATGAAAGAGAAACTTGTTTAAAATTATAGGCTCTAATGATACCCGATAGAAAGACTGCGCTGGTAGATAGAGATAAAGTGCTTGTAAAGTCTTGCGATCGTAATCCAGATCATATACAGATCCGTGTTACAGAAAAAGAAATATCCGAATACAAATGGTTCGACTTACTTTTAATTTCTGCATTAGCAATTCTATACGTGCATTTTCATATATATAAAAATAATCAGCCATCAGTAATAGGATCCTGGTAATATTGCAATTTCCAAGAAAAAAAATTAATTTTTTTAATTCATTATCAAATTTACAAAATGTAAATTTGATTCCCTTGAATATTTAACGTTGCGGTGTGGCGGTCATCTTAATAGTTCTCGGAAGTGTGAGAATTATATGTATATTTATCAACACCATAAATTATATAAATTTTATAAAATTATAATACAGCATTTTGTAAATTTGGAATAAAAAGCACAACTTAAAATTGACAGAAATAAGGCATCCTCACAGTACTTGTGATGAGATATCTAGGATTTGAAGAATGCAAGTATACTTATGTAAGAAAAATATCTTAATCCTCCAAGTGTCAATCAAAACATCTTCTACATTCTTAATATTGAACGTGTGAAAATCTAGAATGTAGAATAAATTTCACACTTTCACTGAGATATGCACTTTCCATTCGCCCGGCCTAAAAGATATCGCGGTCCCAAAGGCAATCGCGATCGACGACGATCGAATTAGCGATTCAAAAATGCTTGCGCTGCGCCACATCCGACGATCGCGAGGTAGTCGGATAATTGCATGTTTGGTTATCGAGAACAAGAGTCGTTCGCTCACGCGCGTTTCCCTCGGTGGTGGGACCGCGCGGGCTGCGGTATGCCCCGCTCGGCTCTCCCGTATCTAAATTACTCCCAGTGAGTCGAAGGTGCAGGCCCACATCGTAATTCCATCTTCTTTCGCATATCCCCTTCCGTTCCCGCGCCGGAACCGACGGCGGAGCGGTGTCGGCGCTCCACGTTTATACCGGCTACGCGTAGCACCAGGGCAGATGCGACGACTAATTCTCCGATTATCGCGGCACGCGGCCGCTATCTTAATGGTAATGTCGGCCGTTTCGTATTCCAACGAGATTATTTATAATATTCGACGTCCGCAAAATCGTCGAGGCCGGGATGTGTGCTGCGAGGGGCCCGGCCGCGCGCACTCGTCCCCCGACAATTCGGACCTCGAGCGTACGATCCCCGGTGTCTTCTTATTTATTTAATTTACTCCCTTAATGTCGGACGTTAAGCGAATGCGCCGATAATGAGGTCTCGTTTCTTCGACTTTCCACCAGCAACGCGCAGCGAATGACCGTAATTTCGACCGCAGTGCCGCGAAGAAGCAATCGGACGAAAGTGCATCAGGACCGGTCTGTAAAATCCCATCGATTCTTTTTCTAATGTAATTAAACCTTGAGCGTATTGCTTTGAATACGCTTAAACTGAATAAAGATGATAAATTATGTTTCGTTGAGGAAACCTAACATTCTACACATTTTTCTCTCATAACACTTATGCAGAAAACAATGTAATATTGCTACGAAAAATACGTAGCTTTTTATTTCGAATAAAAACTTTAAAGCATATGTAATGTCTCTTATTATCCAATAAATAACATTAAAATGATCCCAATTATTCTTCCTTAAAAAATAGAATTTTACTTAAAATTTTAATTTCTAATATTAATGTTTCTGTAATTTGTGAAATAGTAAACGTATACTGCGAGAAAAATATAGTTATTTTTTGTCTCAACTATAACTGTACAATATTTCTAACAATAAATATATGATTAATATGACTTAATTATATGCATCATTATGTTAACTATAATTAGCGTTAGAAATATTATAAAATTGTGATTGAGACCAAAACTAACTATATTTTTCTCTCAGTGTAGTTTTTTGCGCTGTTAAACCATTTTTATATATTACTGCAAATTACTTAGAATATTGAACGTTTTTCAGGTACAAGCTGATTTCTACAAAACGGTTTTCGCGCCTAATTAATAAATATAACAGTAAGCGATAGTTAAGGCTATTTTGAAGGATTTGACTGGCGATAATCGAGTAATATCTTCGATTGCGGTCGAATTGAATTAACATTAACGAATGATACATTTCAGTCGGCGGGGGATGGCCGAGAAACATTTTCAATCTATCTAATTAAGTTCGGCGACTGGATACTCGCCTTTAGTGCCATTGTTATTACCGGCACTCGATCGTTACCACTTTAGGATTGAAATTAATGATCGACCGTTAAAACGATACTCTTCCTGCACTTGTAGCCGAAAGTGAAAGCACCTGCTCACCTTGAGTGATTTCCAACGGAGCGTAATGTGTCGCGAAGAAAGGAAGATGTCGGTTACACTTAGATGCTCCGATATTAAGTTATGTTCCTTTTTCCTAATTGCGTATTATAGTTAATTAGGAGCACTCCTGATTATGAGATCATTATTAATAATCGCATAACGAGACCATTGGTTAGATATTCCAGAAATTAGAAATATAGTGATCTCACAGATTCAATCATCCAAGTTTAACGTGCAAATGCGCGAGATCCGTAATTAGAATTTATATCATAATCTGTGAATTGCCATCTTTCGTTTTCTAAAGAGATCATTTATAATCTTTCTAGAGAAAAATTCTAATTCCTCTTCTTTTGTATGTAAATAATTTTATAGAGTAGAAATTTTTATAATCACATATTGACGATTATACATACATACAACACGCAAAAAAATGATTAGCCAAGGAAGCTAAAATATACTTGTGGCAGTTAAGATATTTCATTAAAATAGGGACAGCTATAAATGTTGTCACTACCTAAGCTCAATCTTTTAGTTATTAAAATTTTGGTGCTACAGTAAAAAATGTTCACTGCTAGAGAATCAAATAACGTTTAGATAAATCCATTGTGTTAATTTCTCTTCGCAATAGTAACTAGATCGAATTGAATGTTCAGTTCCACGTAAGATAATGAGGAATAGCTGCTACTTTCTTAGTTATTCATATTAGAACATTTTTCATTTCAGCTGATAAAATTGTATCTCATAGCAAATGTATTTTATTTTTAACAGCTAATTTTTAGCAATGACAGCAAACTCTGAACTAGTTAATGACATTTAGCTAATATTACTAAGTTATTTTCTTATAAATCCGAAGATTTGTTCCTCATGAGATACTCGGACTTGGGCAGTCACGCCGCGCGCCGATTCGTGTCGATTGAATATCAAAGAGTCGACACGATGACAGGGAAACGAAGAGGACGCGGTATAAGAAAGAAGAGACCGAAACGGAAGCGCACGCGAAACGCCCGGTCGCGGCGTCTTCGTGACGTTCGACGTTGTAGCTTCGCGTGGTCCATTTCGCGGGATGGTGCACGCACGATGACGTGATCACGTGACCGTTAAAAACCTGACCTAACCGACACACAGACCAGCGTCTGCCGCGGCGGCACGCTATCATCCGCGCGAACCGAGCTGGTGAATGAACCACGAGAGTTGGTGCGCCCAAGTGTGCAACCTCGACGGTAACGGCCCGACGACCCCGTAAATCTATCCGTGCCTCCCCGAGACCGGGAGACATGCGAGAGCTGATGAACCGTCCGTACGTCGTCGTCGTCGTCCCACCCCGCCCCGTCCGCCACCAGTGAATGCGTGCATGCGTTTCTTTCCGTCGATCGTTCCGTCGGTTCAAGGTCTTCACGTGTAGGTGCATATCGCGCGTGGATGCACCTCGCGTGTTGCACCGACTTATACTTCCCGATGGCCGATTAGCCATCGATGATATCAGAATCGGCCAGCGAATTCGGCGCTAGACAGAACTGATAAAATCAAAGGTAAAAACCGCGGATATCAAAATATAATAACAAGGACGAAATAATGGATAATTTGATAATAACATTTATGATAGAATTATTAATAATTATTGTTATTTTTTTCATACGATGCACACTAAGAGAAAAATATAGTTATATCCAAAAAAAAAAATAATTTTGATATACGTGGAATCTTTTAAATCTTAGAGGATTTTACTCTTATTTTGATCTCAAGAGGATTCCTCTGAAAACAAGAGAAAAATATTATAAACAAGAGTATTTAAGATAGAAAAAAGTATTTTTCATTTTATTGAAAGAGGAATATATTTGCTGTAAAACTATGAATTTAGAATATAGGAAAGATTATAGGAAAGATCACTTTGAACGTAAAATACTTTTTTTGGGTGTACTTTTGGACCCAATCATAATTTTATAATATTTCTAACAATAAATATGATTAACTTAACTACATGCATCATTATGTTAACCATAATTATCATTAGAAGTACTATAAAATTGTGGTTGGGTCCAAAAGTAACTATATTTTTCTTTCGGTGCAGATTCGATATTAATAAAAAGACAAAGTCGGACAAAGTTTAATAGAAAAGTTTTAACATTTTATTAATAATGTTATTATAAGGTATTAATTAATATTTCATGATAGCTATCACAATGTAATATGTAACCATATTGAAATTATTTATAAAACATTTTTAACTGTAGGATTATTTTTATAAAGAAGGATTTTTTCCAGAATGTCTGCCTAAAAATGAATTTCTCAAATAGCAACGATTGCAACAAGCCGCAGATTACGACGTAAATTCTAATTACTCGTATTCACTGAGAGATGGATAAACATAGAGCATAATACAGATCCCTGCATGCGTGCGTTACACTATTATTCCCTACATTTATCACGTTAGCGTGTTGCAAACCGTAATTTACCATTCCGTAAATGGTCGTTTACGCTTCAATAAAATAAACACATATGTGTGTGCCACGCGCCTTTTTTCTTCGCGATGCGATGAATAAACCGCAAAAGTGACCATCTATGTCCTCGCTACAATACTGCGTTACCTAAGAGCCTATCGAGGATCTATGAATACAACGGCCACAAAACACCGCGATGTCTTCTCGTTACATTACAGTACTCGACATGTAATGAAATGTCTTCTGTGCAGAAACACTTCGCACTTACGCGTGTCGCGAATGAATGAACGAGTTACATCCGCGTGCACTTTGTTCCACGGCGAGGGCACATGCGATCCAATGAACCGTTGTCCTTCCCATCAGGAGTGCGTGCGCGTTTCTTTGCCCGATCGGTTCAAGGTCTTACATGACCACGAGAGTGCACCGTGCATCGCGTGATGCATCGGTATTCGGTCTTCGGTCAATAGGTTAGCACCGCGGCGACGACTTTCACGTACACGTGATTCACCACTGTCATTGAACCGGAGTAATTACGAGAGCATTGTTGAGTTTTCGCGTTCGCGGTTCCTACAGATTTTTTTTCAGTATTTTATCGAAGATAAAATGGATGTCGAATAATTTTGTTATGATATTGATGATTAAATCAAATGATCAACAACTAATCAATAATTGTTTACTTGTACAAAGAAAACCTACTTACGATGAATTTTTTCACTAATTGTAATTAAAAAAATATATTTTGCATGAAAATATTAATTGTAAAGTAATATTAAATCTAAACTGCTTGAGATATAAAAATAGATTTCGAAAAATTGGGTTAAGAATAAGACTGACGTGAAGAACATGTGAATGTTGATGTATTGTTACTATCCGTCCTATATTACAGAGAATAGTCTTTTATTTTAGGCCTGTGTCCTTTAGATTTATTTTTTTTTAACTCACTTTTGTCCTTTATTTCTGAAAAATCTTATAAAATGTCCTATATTTCAGTCTTTATTACACTGAAAGAAAAATATAATTACTTTTGACCTTAACCACAATTTTATAATATTTCTAACGATAATTATGATTAACATAATGATGTATATAGTTAAGTTAATCATATTTATTGTTAGAAATATTATAAAATTATAGTTAAGGTCCAAAGTAACTATATTTTTCTCTCAGTGCACCTTTGTATATTTTGTGTAATGTTTAAATAAAATGTGTTTTTTTTTATATATAACTGTTTTAGTTTACAAAATTTTACTTTTTTCATATAAATATATATTCAGGGAAAAAATATTAATAATCATAAAAAATTTATATTGCACTTGTTTGTGGAAGAAGGGTAGGTGGCGGTGACCTTTATTTTTCTCAAAGTGACAAAGAAATATGTATTGTTAATGTAAATCAAGCAATCTTATTTGGTGCGATTATTTTAACAATCTTGCAAGAATTTAGGGTAGAACATTTCATATATAAACGTATATAAATACAAATGATGTTAGAATAGAGTTTTAATTGGTGATATAAAGCCATGAAACCTCGAGCGCTCAACTATCTCGGTTAAGACTAAAACCACCCGGTGGCAAACGGCAGGGTACTATTACGATTCCGTGTTCTTCTCGGAATCGTCGTAAACGTTAAATATCCCCAACCTCGTTCAATAATGCGATATTAATAAAAACAGATTTTATTAGCCGACTGGCTAATTGTGGGAAATCGCGGGAAGAAGTTGGATTGAGCTAAACTTGACTACCGATCAAACAGTCAGGTCAATTATATCAAGATTTGGAAGAGAAAAATGTTACAAGAGTGGATGACATCGGTATACCTTCTGAATATTCAATTCTTTATTCCTCTCATCAGTTGAATCTCGCTATGCGAAGAATAATTACAAATTTCAGCAGAGAGAATGAGTGGAATTAGAAATAGAAAACTGCATATAAATTATAAAAGTACACTGAAAAAAAGTCTGGTTAAAAACGGACGAATCAGAAAAATCTTGTAAGATTGATCAAATATTCTGGTTATTATAATAGAATACTTTGGTTATTATAATAGAATACTTTAATTCTAACTTAATACTGTATAACTTATAATAAATGGAATTCTTATTATAATAACCAGAATATTTGATCAATCCTATAGGATTTTTTTTCAATATTTGAACATTCGATTTAGCTTTATTACTACATTTTATGCAATTATCATATCATCTTGCTTAATTTTATTTTGGGTAATCGACATGTAAAATATTAAACTTTATAATTTTGATGATTATTAAAGGACTACAAATAATAATCCTTGACTTCAGAATACACCTTTCTCACAATAATTTTGCGCACATGATATTAATGAATGTCAAGTACAAGCAAGATCCTAAAACGGCCCCTTAACTCCGCGGCAGCGGTTCGAGAGTGGGCTGCGATTTCGTAGATACGCCGTACATTTCGGGAGACAGATCGGCAGATGGGACTGCCCGGGCACGATTTCGATTTCGATCTCTCGCTCTCGATCCCATAAATATCGGGGCGAGGCAGCCCGCCGGATAATTACGTATCGCTGCCATACACGTGGGGCGGAGAAGAACGTGGCGCGCGTTCAATAGGCACCGATATTACGCCTATACATAGTCACGGGCACGCTTGACCCCCTGACATTCGAAATGATATAATAATAATTGTAATATTACCACCATAGGGATAACCGCGTTCGCGCACTCGCGCCCGGGTCCGTGCTCTCGGAGTGGAGGGAACGCAGGACCCCCAGATATTGCTCGGGGTGGCCCGATACGCACGGGGTGGAGCACTTAACTCGCACTTCTCGAAAGAGATACTGCCCTCGCGTTAAAAGGTTATTAAAAGCCGCGCGCGGGTCAACCTCTGTACGAGGCCGAAATCGAAGTTATGCTTTGCGATATTAAAGCTGGTAGGATATATTAAAAGCATTCGGCGAGATTGAACTTTTATTGTAACAAAACTTATTGAGATTCTCAGCCACCATTCTTCCCCCCCCCCCCCCATTCTCTCTGTAACTAATCGTGCAGCGTTTGTTATCTCTGAATTATTATTTTTAAAACATAACGCGTGTATTATTAAAAATACAAATTATAAATAATTATATCAATTTGTTTTAATTTGATGACTTATTTATACAAACGTAGTGTATTTTTATTGTTACGCGAACTTTGCAATAATTAAATTGCTACTTAATTTTTCTAATTAATACAGAATATTAGAAAGAATATAATATTTAATTATGCCTTCCCATCAAATATGAAATACTTTGCCGATAATTAAGAAATTCTTCGTAAAAGTTCTCTCGATCGATTTCTCTGTCAATTACTCGATTGGTCCTAACGTATATAAATAAGATACGCGATTCGCGAATTTAATTCCTTCCGTCGGCGTTTCAATCTCGTTCCGCAAAGGAAATCCCGGCTCATCGTCAGCTGTTCTCTCGTTAGGAGAACAACGGACGAAGCTGCGTGAGAAGAAAAGGAAAAACAAGAGCCGGGAGAGAAATACGAGCGCTTTCAATTGCTGCGTATCGCGAGGCGAGTATAAGTGCGGTCGGCAGAAAGGAAGGGACAGTAAAGTTGTGTATAGTAGAACGATGATCGGCCGGCCATGAAATACGTGGCCATTAACGGCCATAACCATTACCGATTCGACAGAATTGTGAGGTTAGCGTGGCCTGATCCCCCTACGTGCTTTACTTAACTGTCAAGAAATTAGCATATTATCTGGATGATGGCTTCGCTGCCTCCGATTCTCTGGGAGAAACGTCAGCGATGGCGATTTGCTCCCTCGCGCTTCCCTTTCGCTTTCGGAAGTCCTTCTAAAGCGCTCACGATCGGCGTCATTACGGTCATTAAAACGGGAATAAGTTCGGAATAATTAAAACCTCGATAAGTCCAGCCGCTCCTTATCCGCTTAACGAAACGTTCCCGTTCAGATCCGAATTCAGTTGAAACCAGTTTATTGCTTTCATTAATTTCCAGCATTTCGCAAATGCGAGCCAACATTATTCATAACGAAGAAATGGTAAGCGACGTCGAGTTGATTTTAGAATTAACTTTCTTTCTATTCTAATAGTATTCAGTCTACATATCATATAAATATTTTTTAATCTTTCGAGTAATTGCATTTAATTAATGTAATAGCAATATCTTATCTATTCTTATTACATTTGTCATTTCCGTGTAAATAATTAATGGAACTATCCTTTAAATCATATAGTGTTTTTCATCAATCTTTATTTCCTAAATTTAAATTTCTAAAAAAGTTATTTCTATATTTTTAATAAAAACTTTTTAAATAAAAATAGTTTTCAGTTATTTTTTAAAATTGATAGTTTTGATAAAATTAATGTTTTACCATTTCTGAATTCCATTCGAAAAAGCTCTATAATACAATCTAAAATAAAATTGATTTTATTTCAAATTCATTCTCCATCAATATTCATTCTCTTTCTCTTTCCCATCAAGGCAGCTTCGCATTAATCTTGCCGATCTGCTACTCTCCAGGGAAGCCACTAAATTGATCGCAACCTTTGACGATCGCAGAAAAAGGCGATTCACTGACAGTCGACTCCGGTGCCGCGCGCTCGAAAAGTCTCGCTCGGCAACGAGAGAGATCAGTAACGAGACCGTTTCGGGACAAGAGAGCCGGCAATTACGCGCGGCGCTGCCGAAGATTTCCTCGAATTTCGTCGTTGACCTGACCAGTCATAATCGGCAAAACGGAAATATCCGTGGCGATCCGAGCGAGTTGTCGAAAGCCGGAAAGGTAAACACGAAGCCGTGGAATACCGGCAAAACCGTAGTTTAAGTAGGTTTATAAATGGGTAAGAAGCGCGGGAGCGTTTCTACGTAGTAAGAAACGGCGCGGGATTATCGGCTCTCGTAAAACTAACTGCTGCTCGTTCAGCGATTATCTCTTATTCTTCCAGCTTTCGAGCAGTTTTGTCGGAGACGGAACTCCGACCTTCTGCCTGTCTCTTTCTCTTTATTCCCTTCCCATCTCGTCGAGGCAGTAAACGCCCGAGATAAACGGGAATCGGTTGAACGGATGGTTGGTACCTTTCTATGAAGCTGTTAACTTCTCGCAAATATACGCGTTACTGACTCGTTATGGTCGCGCGAAACTAACCATCGATTTCTTAGGCCCTTATACCTTTCACTGAAAACGATCACACCGTCAAGTCGTACTGCTCTCCATTGGAGCAGCCAATTGTACCTCACGTTTATAATGTATATTATTTGCAGTCAATATTGAGTATATTGCAATCGAATTTATGCAATTTGTAACATTATCTGATTAGAAAAGATCTGATTGTTTTTCTATAATGACCCAAAAATGGTTGCAGCTACGTTTGACAAAATAGTAATAATAAGATTCATTGACTTTTTTCTGTAAAAAAGACTAAATTGATTGTAAATTAAAAATAATCTTTAAACATTAATTCCTTCATCTTTAATATTATTACTAATGTTATTATCTTTAATAACATTTTCAGTTTTCAATTAATTCAATTGCACATTATATTTAATGCATACATGATATAATTGATTCAACTTTTGTCAAGAAAATCGGAAACAAATATTTTTCTATGTTAAGAAATTCTTATTGTGTTGATTTAATTGTGATCATGCGTATATTTTTATATTAATAATTGCTGCAAACTTTTAGACTAAATTTAGAAAATTACAATAGCCAGTCATTTTTCATGTTTCACAATGCCAGGCAATAAATCCGAAAATGTTTAATGTAAACGGATGTAATTGGATCTCGAAAGAACGAAACAAAATAAAGATCGCGGTAACTTCTTACGGCATCACAAACTTAATGGGGTTAACCTCGGCTAACCCAGGTATAATTAAAAACAGAAAATGATCCGGGACGAATCGGTATTATTGATCTGTACTTTAATTTGGTGCCTTTCCGTTATATATAAGTATTTGCAATTTCTATTAGTTACTACTTCGCAACATAGAATTCACAAAATAAGATTTCGTACTCGCCTTGAAGTAATTCATATTTTGCTTAAGAAATATTATAATAAAAATCCAATATTTGAAATATTATACTTTTTCATTAATTACGACAATTTTTTTAAAGTTAATTATTTTTATTTAACTCAAGTAAAATAAAAACAATAAAATTTTTAATCACATTATCATAATACATTGCATAAATTTGAAAAAAAGACAGGTAATTCCTTTCCGCAAATAACTCGTCAAAATAAAATGTAAGTTATTGCATTATCATTTGATAATATTTAATAATATTTTATTTACTCTTATATTTATTACTCTTATATTCATGTTTCAAGATTTAAAATAGATTGCAATAGCTATCAAAATATTATCAAAATTAAAAATAAATTCTTGTATATGATAAATTAGCAAATATTTACAAATAATATTGTCGTATATATTGAATGTAAAAATATTTATACAGGGAACAAAGTTTTAATTTATAGAAATATGAATAAAAAATTAGCTTTAGCTTTTCTTATCTTGCTCTATATCAAACACAGGATTTTATTTTCAGTCTTCTTGTTATTTTTAAATTAGATTGCGTAATGTGTAAATAAATGTAAGTACTGATCCCTAACGTATTTAATTTGGGTCTGTGGGTTTACTACTAAATCTAAATATTATGCGGACCAATTATTCTGCGTGATTTATATGGAAAGAATATAATTTCCGAGATTCATCCCGCTATCACGTGAAAGAATAGCAACAGAATAAGTAAGATTTTGGCGTTGAATGCGCTCATCAGTACAATCAGTGCCACGCGTAATGCGTATCATTGGCCCTCAGTCCTCGTAAACAAGAGTGCAAAAAACAATTATTAAGCGGAGATGAAGAGAACGGCGATTTCAAGAGGGAGCAGAGAGCAGACGCGCGGGACGAGCATCTTTAGTGCGAATCCCACGGTCGTTCTTGCTCGATTGCACCGGCTGCATCCTCTTTCACGCAGAGATATTAATACACTGATCGTAAGAATTTACTTTGGTTAATGTCGATAATTAGAGCAAATTCGAGTCAGAATAATCTTGTATCCAGCTGACCGATATATGTATATCTTTGTCATTTATCCAGTTTATTATATATTAAAATCAAATTACGGATTAAAATATAATAAAAGCTTTTAATTTAAATTCCCACTACTTATAATATTTGTTATTTATATTTACTGCTTTATATACATACTTAATGATAACTATATATTATCTAATTTCTTGCAAGTTGCAATCGTTATTAAGCAATACAATAAACAATACAATCTAATTTCACGGTAACAACCGTTGTGAAAAAATTGAAATAATTAAGGATTAAAAAAAATATGTATTTATATCCCTCTAAATTGTTATAATAAGTTTTTAACAAATGTGTTAGATGTGCTTTACTTGTAGCTTATCACTCAGCGTGCAATGCGTATGAATTGTAAGGTTCATATTTGCATGCTATATTTTATTGCTAGATATATCCATTCGATTCTAAAGACTATATACAAGGGAAATAACATTACGGGTTATGTTATTACGGGTTGAGAATCGCGCTGGTGCATTTAGCACTAAATGCGGGATACGAATGCGGGTCTGAGACGTCAACGATGCAATTGTATCGATCTTGCAGTTCCCGGCGCGTGATTGAACAATTCCAGTTTCTCACGATTACATAGAGTTAGAGTTAGCGGCCGGCATCGATTTCTATGCATCGTGTACGGCTCGCTGTCACGATGACGTTTGAATAATGAAAACGGTCTCTCGCCGCAGCCGGCATGTGTGGCATCACATGGGATTGCAACAGCAACAGGAACGATAATTAGAATCATTAATTTCTCTTCGGAGAATCGGCCTAACGATCGGAATTTCTTCGAACAATACACATATTTTTTAAATATTCCACTTTACATTGCACGTTGAAATTTATTCGCGTCGAAATTATTCGCGATAATTGACTCGCAGAAATTTTACGGTTTACAGTGCAGCAAAATATATATCACATAATTAATAATATAAAAGATTAGTGCATTGTAGTTAATATTATGATTTTTCAAAAACTGATATTTCTCAAAATCGAAATAAAAAGAGAAAAATCTTTTTGATTTCATAGCATGTATACTATTAGAAACGTTGCGAGAAATAAGGAAAGGAACGAAGAAATGAAAGAAATGAAGAAATGTAGAAAGAGAGAAAGATGGAAAATATATTTTGTAAATTTATTTCATTAATTGTGCAACAAACTCTTTAATGAGTAAAAGAATTGTCAAAGTAAAAGTCGTTATTTTATTATTATTATACTATAATCTTATTATTATTATATATGTATATAATATTATTATTATGATAATTAAATGCACATGAATAAATAGAGTAAATTAAATCAAAACGAATTAAAATCCTCAGACTATTTTAATAATTCCTAAACCGCGATAAAAATAGCAGATGTAAGAATACAAAGGTCGTCGTAAGATCTGTTCGCTTTGCGGCGAGATCAAAGATTTAACGAAATTGGTCAACAAGTACTCTTCATACACTTGACGTCCCGCGACTTGAAATACTTAGAATCGCTAATTTGAGACTTCATGGTTGAAACTGACAGGCAGAGCTTATGCCTCTCTACCGGGTGTCTTTAAAAAACATTGTCGTGTAACGCAGCGTTAGAATTTTTATTGATGTAGATAATTGATGCTTAATTACGACATATTTTACTTATGAAAAAATCTGTTCCAAATTTGTCAAAGTATTCAAAAGAAAATCTAAAATGTTTCTTCGTGTTTTATATTAAATAAAAGAAATTTATAATTATGTTGTATTGTATAAAAATAAAATTTTAAAAAATATCTTTTTTTTTTCTAAAAAATATTTCTCTTTCAAATAAACAATTATTAGTTAAATTTAACTATGGATGAAATGTGCAATTGAAAATAAATCAATATATCTTTATCTTAATCAGAAATAATTACAAAAGTAGATAGAAGAGAATCAAATGCGAGCTCCTTGACAAAATCATTGTCAAGTAATAAATTGTCATAGAATTATCATTCTATTAAGTTTTCTTACTCTACACTACAGATTTGTAAAACATTCTTAATGCTTCGACTGCGAAGACGCCGAAGAAATTCTTTTGAAGTTACAGACAGATTAATGTATCCATCAGGCTCGAGGACGGCATCGCGAACAGGGTGCAAAGAATGGGAATTAGAACGGAAGGAGAGATATGCGATCGAGGAGAGTGGGTTAGTACCACCACCAAGAAATCGCATATTTATAAAATGCAAATTCTAATTGCGGTAATAGAAACGCGAAATTAATGATTGCATTTAAAATGCTTTATCAACGCGCGGCATATTGTGAGTCGCGCTATAAGCAGTACCTACACGGAGAAACGTCCGAGTTATCTGCGTTACCCCGAGCTATGGACGCCAATGTACGCGCGATCGTATATAGAAAATAATAATATGGACATTAGACCGATAGGACCACGACATTATACTTGCCAGTACACACATATGAATATTATAATGTCGTGTCATTGTATCGACACACAAACTGCTAATAATTGCAAATTCTTAATTAGCTTAATTAACGGTATAATTGAAGCCTACCTTGGTGCATACAATTTTTACCCTCGCTGAGGCTATCAGCCCCTTTTCCCCACCTCGGAAGGGGATACCTTGTCGACGCCATTTTTTTCCTCTTTTTCCTCGAGAACGGAATATTTTAGTGACGCACACGCTCCATTGTCCTGATTTGACGGCGTACATACACGTTCTGCTTCAATCAACGATTTTAATTGGGAATATGATAATATGCGGCGTTAGAGGGTAAAATTAGAAATCCTCAAACTCTCTCACTTGGAACCTGCCCTAATATCTCTTAATATCTTATAGTTCACGTTATTTATCAGCTTGAAGAAATGAAAAGAAAGCATTACGTTGCAGATCATTAATAAACGTTAAGTTAAAATTTTTCAGGATTGGAATAATTGATATATGTTTAGCTATATATTTATAACGATACGTATTTCTTGTAATTATACCCTGAATACATTGAAAAAAAAACTCTGATTAAAAACGGACGAATCAGAAAAATCTTGTAGAATTGATCACATATTCTGGTTATTATAATAGAAATTCTGGTTATGTAAGTTATAAAGTATTGAGTTCTATTATAATAACCAGAATTTCTGTTATAATAACCAAAATAATTGATCAATCCTATAAGATTTTCTGATTCATCTGTTTTTAACCAGAATTTTTTTCAGTGTATAAGTGGTGATTATTCTGAAAAATTTAAGCAGAGAGCATTCCTCTCTCTTCGAAAAAAATTTTATGCCGCAAATTCGAAAAGTTGTCTCGTCGGGAACCAATCTACGTTTCGCAGTTAAACGCGCGCACTTAGTTTCCATGATAACGTTGACTAATTCCCGACGGAAAATCGAGTTAAAAGTATCGAACGAACATGGGACTTCCGGTGTGCGCAGTCCTCGCGAAAAATAGAAAAGTATTTTCGTTATCGCCCCGTCGAAGCGAGCAAACGGGCGACCACCCGCCCCAATGGGCGGGACTTGCATTTCGCGACGCTTTCACATCGGGTACGTAAATAGTCGGCGAATGTGCGTTGTAGGGTTAGACTGGCAGCCGACCACGCCTACCAGGCGGAGAGAACTTTCGCACACACCGGCATATTACGTGATCCGGCCGATACCGGAAGGAGCTTTCGTTATTCTGTATGAAAACGCACCCTGCGCACCGGTGCTCTGCGCCTGGTCGCTATCTTTTTTTCGTTCCTGCAGGGAGGAGCCGCGTCGTGCGTTCCAGTACACGAATGCATTTGCACGGTTTGGCGAACATCTCTCTGCGACAGACGGTTAACAGCTTTTTTCTTTCACGAAGAGTATACGCTACATCGGGAATTCTCAAAAATTGTAAAATGCGCGTCGCATTTATAACGGTTCCATTTTTCCTAACGTTAAATCAGTCTATGCTTGAAAAAAAATGATAATTATTTCATTTTACACAATATCATTGAACACATGTATGACATTGAACACGGTATGCTTTGACCAAAATTATGATACATTACGATAGAAAGATATTCATAAAGAAATGACTAATCACTGAAAAAAAATTCTCGTAAAAACTCTCTTAAAAACGGACGAGTCAGAAAATCTGTAGAATTCATCAAATATTCTGGTTAGTATAATAAAAATTCTGGTTATTACAACAGAACTCAGTACTTGATAAGTTATAAAATATTGAGCTCTATTTATAATAACCAGAATTTCTATTATACTAACCAGAATATTTGATCAATCCTACAAGATTTTCTGATTCGTTCGTTTTTAATCAGAATTTTTTTCAGTGTATATATGTATCTAATTTTAGAAGCAATTCTTCATTATTGATTTCCTATTTAGAGATATAATTTGAATAGTGAGAATCTCAACATGCTTGCAATTATCAATATATTACGTTAATATCAATATAATGTTAATGACTGGCGCATGCCGCGAAGAAAGTGACGTCAAACACGTATATCTCCGCTACAATTAAAGGGACGCTTCATATTTCACATTGACTAATCGCATCACGTGTTAATTTAAACGGGAATCGGCTGCAAGTTGATTACGCACGTGGAAGTAATTATTCTTACGCGCGCGCGCACTTAATTTATGCCGGAAGTTGGTTTTTGTATTGCCTAGAGGAACGGAATGTCTACCGCTTTATGTTCATTAACGATTTTCCGGCTTTTTTCCGGCTGCGTGCATTGCGTATCAACTCGAAACCTAATTATATGTACGACGTCTGAATATAGACGTCGTGAATGAACACACGAAGAAGCGTATTCATCCTCCACGTGCGGCCGGTCAAGGTGTGCAATTTATCTAACCGTAAATCGAAACGTTGCCACTAGTTTCTAGTTATCTGGTTAAAGAATTTATTCAGGTAGAAATCAGTATAAAATGTATATGTCGGCGCTTAATTAGAATAATTAATATCAATCTTGAAGAAAGAAGAACAATATTTTACAATTCTTCTGCTTTGATTTAACCCTTTGAGTTACAATGTCGAGTATACTCGACACCTTTTTCTCTTTCATTTTTATGATGTATCGTTTATAATTTAATAAAAGTAAATATATACATGTATGTGTGCGTTATGGGATGTGTGGGTATGTGTAAGAAAAAATTTAAAAAGCAAAAAAAGGAGAACGTTGTTAGCTCTGGGTAAGAGAAAGTTTTATGAAAGAATGTTGGGTTACGCAATTTTGGAATTCCTATAAATCATGCTTTTCACATATATTTTCACAGGGATATTCCATGGAAAGTTGCTGAAACTAATCAGCTGTCATTTGTAAATACATTCAGTTGCTGAAAAAATAAAAATTACGTTGAAAAGAGGAAACTCTGCAGTTTTTAATAGATTTAAATAAAATATTTGTATATTAGTTTATTTTATTGATGAAAAATATACTAATAATCAAGTGAACTAATGATTAGTTTCAGTAACTTCCCATAGGACACCCTGTATATGTATATTTTCATAAACAATTTCTTCTTTACGAGATCCGCATTGGTTCAGTTATTGTAAAGTTTTCAAATTTGACACCAAATTCGTCATAACCCATGAAACTTATGTAATTATACATATTTTTATAGTTTTACTCGAGTGTGACGGTCATATTTAATTAGCCATTTTGGAATTCTTGAAATTTGATTTCAAACTTGTAATCTGCGACCCAAAAAACACAGAAATACGAGATTTCACAAAAATCCATCAAGTAGAAAAAATATGTTACTCAAAGGGTTAAAAGACGACGTACAAAAGTCAAAGAAATCCCAGTCGATTTTGCAGATATCATTTTTTAAATACTTGGGAGAGAGTATAAAGGAAGTATTTAATGAATTCTATGTATTTTTGCCATCGTTTCCTTAGTTTATCAACATTCGTTATTTAAGTAATGCGATTTAAGTCAGCTGATCTTACAGACGCATCGATAACGGTTGTCGCCGAGAGAGAAAGATAATATACCCGTTTATTAATCTGTCAATGTGAGAGCCGCGAAAGGCTTTACACGAAACTGGAAGCGTGCAGGTGCAACGTTGCTAACACGCTGCATACGTTCGTTAATTAACGCAGTTCCCCACCATTCGTTAACGATGGATAAGTATCTCGGCGATTAATAGGATATACCTCGTTTTCTTTAACGTGTTTATATGAGCGATCTCAATTTAAAGGACAGAAAAAGAGGCGCGTGCTGCAACAAGATCGAAGGGGAGGGAAGTGACAAATGTGATGTCGAAGGGGTCTCAGAAGTAACGAATCGAAGTGACATCGCTTTCCTGTTTGTCGCGAACGTGACGTTCATCCGGTATAAAATCTATTAGCATCTTGTGCGTGGCAATCTTGTTACATCATATAACACCTTTAATGATTAAATTTTATATTTTAATCTTGAATAACAAAATATTAAAATTCAAGAAAATGTTTTCAAGGCAAATTTATTAAGAGCTTAAAGTAAATCAAAAATAGATACAATGTAAATTTTGTATGAAAGAAACATCATCGATTACGCATCATTAATTATGCTAACAATAAGTTAATTTATACAAATTCTCAGAGTTTATTTTATTAATATTTAGAGGAAAAAAGCTATTTTAATTCTTATTTGACTATTGGCATAAAAATCATCAGGATTAATTATCATAAAAACCCTTTGATTAAATGCTGACATTTCAAAAGAACAGTATCGCATTAGTTGCACATCAAAATAATTCGATTTTTCTATATTTCGCATTCTAAAACTAGCAAAAGATAAGATAGCAGTTTTCTTTTCATTTTTCAATGTAACTTGTTATACGATAGAATATAGACTTTTTTAAATTATCATTTTCTTACTAAGATATTTTATACAACAATCTACTATACCGAAAAAAAAGATTGGTTATATAATCCAGTCTTGATAAAAGTTACAACCTTGGTGAAATAATTTCAACTAAACTTAAAGGTTTATTATGACAAAATAATGTTATAAAAATGAAATGTTCATAATTGTTATCAAATGTTTTGTTATTATTATTATATTTATATATATATATATATTTATAATAATACTAACTAAATATTTTATTGCAAAATTGCATTACTAAATGCATCTTATAAGTTTACTTAGAATTTTTTTTTCAGTGTGTATTTTGTTCTTGTGGCCTATAGTTACAGGTTTTTTTTTGTAATCATACAAAGTGTTTGTAGAGAAAAATACATTCAGTTCCCCGATTCGCTATGAGTCGTTATCGCGATATTTGCTCTTTCGCGCTCTCGAGGAGACGCTTGTAGGGATCATCGCGTAACCGGATCACAGCGAGAGAACTGGCAATTTCTTGCGCTACGTCGCTCGCCCGTTCGCTTTCTTCGCCCGAGCGGATAATCGAATTTACCATTATACCTCGCTTCTTTTCCGCAAATGGGTGCGGCCCCGCGCGCTGAGTAATTCGCTCCGGTTCCTTTTTCCGGGGCTTTCCCGTCTCTCGGGAATGCAGCCGGCCTGCCGCCGCACTTTTCGCGTGGAATTGTCGCGCGTCCGCGCCACAGGGACCGGTTACAAAGCGCCCCATAAACGTGATTAATCCGCGAGCGGCCGCGTCACGAAAGCCGCGCGTTGCCGGTGTTGCGGACGAGGAATGCTCGCAAACGGATTCCTTACGACTTTGAAACTTGATAGGTTTGCAAAGCAAGCGGGAATAATATTATCACGCATCTGCAGAGAGCTCAATATTTTAAATAATATAACTGTAACTTTTGTACAAAATTATAAAAATTTTGTATAACAATTAAAGTTATATTATTATTTGTATAACAATTAAAGTTATATTATAGTTATATAACTTATAGTTATATTATTTAAGTTATATAGTTATAATTATTAATATAAAAATAATAATTTTTTTATTATGATAAAAATTTTTAAAATTACGTATGTCACTATTCGAAATTGTCACTATCATAATTTTTGTCTCAATTATCAGTTTAATTAAAATCATTATATAAAAATGTTGTATAACAATTATAGTTGTATTATTAAAGTTACAATTATTAATTTTAAAGTTATAATTATTAATTTTAATATAAAAATAATTTTTTCTATTGTAATAAAAATATTAACAATTTCATACGTCACCATCGAAATTGTCTCAATTATACAATACAATTAATCGAGACATAAATAATTATAAATCCTTTTTAAGACTTAAAATTTTATTAGCGACAATTTTGAATACATTTATCTAAATATGAATCAAAAATTTGCAATTAAACTCAAGCCTTCTTCTTCTTCTTTCTCCACATCTTTGCAGCAGGAAGTATCAATTCTCAGAACACGAGAGGTTGTATACATCGAAAATCGTAATCACGAGACAATTATGGCTATAGAGGCATACACAAAGGCGCCCAGATACTCAGATACCCGGATACCCGACACGCTAAGTGAAAAGTCGAAGAGCCGTGGCGGTTTCGTGAGGGCAAGTGCCGATGTGATTTCCGTCGAAATCGCCGGGGCCGTGGCTGTCCGCGCGACGTAAATTTCTCGTGCGCCGACGTGACCGACACGCGCGAAACACGGCGCGCGAACCGGCATTAATATGCGCCAGCTCGGAAATAAATCTTTTTTACCCAGAACGAGAGACTCGATTTCCATATTCTCGTTCGTTGCCACGCGAAAAATATTTACCGCTCCGGGCAACAAGCGAAAAACGAATTACGCGCAGAAGGGGAAGGAGGAACGGGGAAAGAGGACATAAACGAAGAGAAGGAACGTAATATAACGAGCTCGGAGGAGCGAAGGAGAGGGAGAACGGCTAATCTCTCGCGCCGGGAAGATGAAAATTATGAAAATTTCGGCGCCAAGATAGACGAGAGCGACGTCGACGGCGAAAGAAATGCGGCGAGGAGGCGAAGGCCATTAGAATCTTTCGCAATTACCGAGCTGGATTAAATTAGTACCCCGAGGTTTCGCGTGCTCGCTAATGGCCTTAACTGTTTGTAAATGTAATCGTGGATCCTTACGTACGCCAGTGTATACACGCGCGCGCCGCCGCGTGTATACGTGTGTGGATTTGTGTAGAGAAGTTTATGTCTCTCTGTGTTGGCGGGCGAATGAGTGTACCAGCGACGGCCAGGTATAGTAGACCATACGATTGTACGACTCATCCGCCCGTCGCACCGGCTATCACGGTGATTCGTCTACGTGAACAGCGTTTTGAAAGCGTAATGTATGTAAACGGGCCGTGCATATCGTCGTTTTGCGCCTCCCTTCCCCAATCCCGTTTGCCTCGCCATTTCCTTCTCATCGAGTCAACGTCAGAATGACGTTTAGCAGTTATTTTTCTGAAGCCAAATAAATAGCATACTAACGAATGGACAAAGTCTCAATGCAGCAATACATTTGATATTAGCGACATTGTTAAACTTCCTTACTCTTATGTTCCACATTTAAAACGAACTCTTATGTTTTATATTTAAAAACAATATAAGTTAACAAACTGTCTTTGCTGCATAAATATTATTTTATATTTAAAACTTGCAATTCATAGATTTAATATATTTTTCAAATTAATCATTTAATATCATAATATATTTTTATTGTCAGAATTTGTTTTTTAATAAAGTTAAATAAAAAACAGTTGCTTTTCTTTACATACTTCTCCTATAATCCACATTTTTTCAAATTTACGACTTTAAATATAAAGCAATATCGTGGATAAGATAAAAAACGCAAAGACAAGTAGACTTCCATTAATAAAAATTTCCTAATTGATCAATTAAGTCAAATGAAAAGATATTTAGGTTCGTATACATAAATGACCAATTGAATTTATACCTGATTTACTGTCGATAAAGTTTAAGCCCAGAAAATATTTGTCGTCATTCCCAGAGAAAAATAACACATGATGAACTTACCTGAAACAAAAAAAATCAAGATTTAATAATATACATAATAAAAATTTAATTAATTCTTTATATAATCTATTAAATAATAGTAATCTCTTTAATTTCTTGATTTATGATCGATGTTAAATATAATACGTATATTAAAATACGTGACATGTGCGCAAGGACATAAATTTTAATTTTATTTATTATTTATTACTATAGCATAAATTTTTTCGCATGTCTTGCTTAATATCAATAATTAGAATTTTTTAAAGTTTTTTTATAGACTTCTTAGAAAAATTAAAATTACAGAGAGCTAACAATAACCTCGTCATAGGGAACGTATTGATAAAATAATATAGATGTGTTTATATAACGTCACGAAATCCCGTAATCGAAAATTCTGCACTGTAACGCATCGATCTTATCCTTATTCATTTAACTTAAGCACGTTCCCGCAATGAAACACGATTGATGAAAGACGCCGGCGGCGAGGTTGTTGATCGCGCATGTCGCAGAGTGATTGCTGATACCAGAAAGACTGTACAAGTCCGATAATAAGTCTTTTAATCGTCCGAAGGCATCGCGCTGTCCAAGTACATTTTCAGCAATAAATGACACATCATCGACAATTTAGCCAAGTTTTATCGATTGTATCTAATAGAAGACAAAATGTTTACTCATTTTCTTATCTATCTTTCATAAACATTAATAGAAATAGAAATTTAATATTTTGATAAAAAATTATTACGTGTATATGTGTATATATGTGGTCGCGCGCCTGCATATGTATGTAAAAAGAAAGAGAGAGGAGAGAGAAATTTCATATTTCATACATTATACAATTTTATGTAGCAAAACAAATGACTATGTTATTAAACTATATTAGAGTTTCCCATATCACCGAAGTCTATCACATAGTAGTATATTTAATAATGCATGACGTAGCACTATATGCAAACGATACGCAGTAATTCTAAGTAGTTTAAGAATATAAGGAGAGATATTATTTTACTTTGCAAATTTGCAAATTTTGCGTGCTTATATGCAATTGCAAAACGATCCAAATATTCATCGTGTATGGCGTCCGCGTCACAGCGCACGAAATTTATGCATTTAATTAACTAATCCTTACGTCGCCGATAACGTTAAACGTGACGGGAAAGGGTTAACGGAGGATAAGAAATAAGTTAACGGTCTATCACGAGAACTGACATCACGATAGCTTCAAAAATTCTATAATAAATCTTTCAATCAACTATATAATTTAGAAATTATCTACAATCCTTATTTAAGTACTTATAAATATTTTAAATAAAATTTCATTTATTATAAAACATGTATTATAAAACTTTTAAATAATCTATTTTATATAAATCTATTAACTATCGTATATAAATATTATTGTTTTATATAAATATTGAAAACAATTTTTGCCATTTTATTTGGTTATTATTTCAGAAATTAATATAAAAGAAAAGATTTAAGATTCTACATCTTTCATATTTTTTTCTCACAATAAATCAAATAAACAGTCTTTTCTTTTAATAAACTGGATTTAAACTGGAGGCTTTCGTTAACTTAAAGCGACATGTATTAGTGCATTCTCATGGATTGGCCATTTCCGTTTTTGCGATAGCACAAGACAGAATAAAAAGAGATGATAGCTGAGAAGGGAGAGGAGGCTCTGCTGATACCGGAGAGACTTATGTGTACGAGCTTTACCATCGTAACCCACATCTTGACCGGAAATTAGCCGGGGAAAAATGAAGCCGCGGCCGCGCGCTATCGACGAAAATCACCGTAGTAGGTATTCGTAATTTTTTCGTGTATACGATTCATCATTGTCCAGACATTTACGTAACGAGTTTGGAGGCCGGATAAATATAAATTCAAATATATTGTCCTAATACAATCTTGTCTCCAAATTTTTCTTATTGATTCATAATTTTATTTGTAGACTTAAATAATTATATCGATCGATTTCCAGTTTAATGTTCTATTAGATTTTTATTTTTACTTTCTATCAGGAAATTCTTATGCAATATATACCGTAAAAAGTTAAAATAAAATGATAAATGATATAAAACGTTAGTCAAGAAATGTGTTAACGCGAAAAAACGCATGGCTTTTGTGTAAACAGCCGATGTTATTACTCAGTTATTACTCAAAACGAAAATCGTTTCTTCAGATCGAAATCCATTCTGTTAGATGCATCGACGATTCGACCGTAGAAGTTCGCGCACGATGCGACTGCGGCACGGTAAAATATGGAAATACGTAAGCCCTTTAGGGCATATCTGAAATAAGCGCGTCTACGGTAGATATTAAGTAACATTAGGCCATTACTTTCGAGTCTAGCTCGGCGGAAACTTTGCAGGGGAGTCTGACTTTAACTCGGCACGCCTCTGCAAATTGTCCGACCATTAGGGTTACATTGCGCAAAGATGGATACGCGCATACATACACAGCCGTGCCAATGGCCGATTCAACGAGTAATCCGTATCTTTTTTTCCTTTCAAGCAAATCAAATTATCGATCGATAGAATACGTAAAAGTGCGACTCGATGTGGGAATAAGAAGACCAACAACGAGCCGACAATGATTGGCATCAATGCCGCGAGGTGTGAAACAGCGTGACTCCGTCAAGAAAACAGCTCTGTGATTTACACACATGACGGCTTTATTATATTCAATCAACTTTTAAAATTGAAAATTTATAACAAAGTTTATTAAAATTTCCATATTTAAATTGCCCTGCAAAACTTTCCTAGTGACGAGTTAATGTTATAATTTTTATTTCATGATAAATTGATTTAGGACTGAAATATCTTTTCTTTCTATGTTAGAAGCGTTAAATATACAATAAAGACAATATATAATGCCATAATATAATTAACAAAAATTTTTATATAATTTCATATATACTTCACATTATATACTTCATATATAATTCACATATATAAATTTCTTGATGTTATATAAAATGTAAAAAGAAGTTTTAGTGATATTATAAAATGTACGGTCCATAATAAATTTTACGTATTGCATTTACATTTTTATCAGTGAAAAAAAAAGAAATAAATTAAAATAATTCTGAAAAAAGTTATGTGTATAGATTCTCATTTTAAGATTACATAAGAGGTATAATTTTCTTCTTTTATAAGTTATAAATTGTTTTTGGAATAATTTTACGAGAATCGCGTGATAAAATTGAAAGGTATCATGCGTATACGATTGCAAGAGAGGACTTTTATCTAGATTTAAAACAAAGTAGTTTCCATATGACGTATCCAGGATGTCTGGCCGTTCGCGAGTTATATATATATATATATAAATAAAAAATAGAAAACCTGCTTATATCCCGATACATAAAGTAGTAGCTCTCTAATACCGTCAAACACTCATGTATACGTATATAGATATGTGCCGATACTCGTTCGCACACGTAAGAGGCAACGAAAAAACACATAGCAGGTGGTCGCATAATAGTTTGCATATTCATTGGTTTTCTGGCTTATCGAGTCTTTATCAACAGCGTGCTTAATTGACTTCAGATTCTCTCATTAGCGCGAATGGGTTAATTCCGAAACTGTGAAGCGCCAAGAAATCGTAATCGCGTTCAAAGAAAAGAATATCAAAAAGAGCAATGCAAAATTGGAACGAAACTTCAGCTGAAGCAGATATGTGTATAGTGCGTGATTCAGAAACTTTTCTCTTCGAGATTCTCTGAGAGAGAGAGAGATATATATAGTTACTATTGGCCTCAACCACAATTTTATAATATTTCTAACGGTAATTATGGTTAACATAATGATGCATACACTGAAAAAAAATCTAGTTAAAAACGGATTTATCAGAAAAATTTTATAGGATTTATCAAATATTTCAGTTATTATAAGTTATAAATGTGTGATTTAATGTATTGAGTTCTTTTATAATAACTAGAATTTTTATTATAATAACGAGAACATTTGATCAATCCTGCAAGATTTTTTGATTCGTTTCTAATCCGTTTTTAACCAAAATTCTTTTTCAGTGTATAGTTAAGTTAATCACATTTATTATTAGAAATATTACAAAATTATCGTTGAGGCCTGATACCTTTCAATTTTATCACGCAATTCTCGTAAAATTATTTCAAAAACAAAAGTAACTATATTTTTTCTCAGTGTGGATGCTTTGCAAAAAAAAAAATCCCGCCGCTTCCATCAAGAGCGATATATGGGTTTGTCATATACTTTACGTTTTACGGTTGTTACTTGACAATTACGGAAAGTTATATACGCGAGCGGCGCATCTGTAAAGTTCAATGAGTCGTGATATTTATCGCTGAATGCGCACATAATTCACAAATTCTCGGGGCGATTCCTCAGCAGCGACGTGCTTACATTCTATGGCGTACAACAATCACGATGATTCTATACCTCGATATAATTGACGGCGCGTGTAAAACTTCCATAGGTTACCTCATGCATCGCTCTTTTACTTTGAGCGCCTTGATCGCTCGTCGCAACGCGAGCCAGAAGACAATTCCGCGGAACTTTCAGAAGCGGGTTCGTGCCGCCGCCGTGGCACGACCGGGACGGAGCCGCGCAGCGACAGAATTTCGACGTCCCACGCGTCCCTAGACCTCATAATCGAGGATGTAATTTCGAGCAGTTATATCCAGAACAATTTGCCGGGCACTTGCCGTAGCGTCTACTCGGTTGAAAAGAGTAAATAATACCGGATGAATGCCTCCGAGTTATTAGTAAGCGGAATGCGCGGGAAACTTTCCAGACTGTTTCCACGGGATAAGTGACGGCATAAACTTCTGGAAATTCCGTCGTTCTCGAATACCTACGCGGTGCATACGTAAATTTACTGCGATACTTTCTAGCTTGAGCAAAGCACGACTCGGTATTTAAGTCGGCGGTTCTCCATTTTACTTTTTGAAGGGATTCACATTCTACATTAAAATTCCAAATGAAAAAACTTTTTGCTCTCTATATTTCGATTGTAACTTAGTATCCATACGCGTGAGATGATATTTATTTCATATTCCTTCTTCGTATTTAAAGATTAATGTACATACGTGAGTTTATTATTGAAATTCTCATAAATATGTTTATAATATTAATACATTAAAATATCCTTATTTGAGAGCAAAAATTATTTTCAAATTTGCATCTGACCACAAGGAGGAAAATTTTTAATTATAAACAGGATGCTTTCCGCAAGCGAACATCGCCATACCTACATGCAGAGAGATCTCTAAAATGGTAATGCTGAATTATTCTTATTGCACGCATACCACAGCGTGACTATCACGTTGCAACCGCGCCCACAGATAATTCTTAAAAGCGATCGATTTTTCTGGTGGCCACTCGGTCGAGAGGAGCAAACTTGAGAGCAAAAACCGATCGTGCCGCATGCAGAATCTTGAGAAGATTTTCCTGTCTTCAGCCACCATGATTTAATCTGTTACCAAGTCAAGAAAATTACGATTTCATCTATCGGTCATCGACCAAGTGCACAACACAATCTCAACGTAACACGCTTACGAACGGCCGCGAACCTCTACCGGGTGTTCGATTGATTAAAGATTTTCCTTAAAGATTTAACATTTAACCAAGTCTAATGGCATATTATCATTTATCTAAATTTTCAAATTTTCTTAATTTTTTTCTTTAATTAAACTTCTAGTTGAACCATTATTAATATAAAATCTAATTAAAAGTATATGAATGCAAGATATATATATATATAATCGTTCTTAAAATTCACTAAAACAAAGATTAGCTTACAAATATGTCAATAAATAACGAAACATAATATATCACATGTATATACTTTTATCTAATATTTTAACGCCATATACTTTTTGGAGAAAATAATTACTATGTCCTTATCTCTTTTTATAATTAACGATGTATCATTATATTATTTCAATCATTTATAAATCAGTCTGTTATATAAACGTTCGTTTAGAACATTAAAAGTTCTAGATATTAAAATAGACAAAGGACCTTCGTTAATAAGAGAAATGAGTATTTATTATTTATCGCGTTATAACAATCAACGATCTACTACGCAGCAAGTTTACGTTCGCGTTGAGAAAGTGCTATAACTTTGCGGCCCGTAATGATTATAATCTAAGCTTTATTACCTGTGAATAATCACTGCCACAATGTATCTTTGAATTATGTTTATTCTCAGATTTTAATCGACGAGGAAAAGGAAGAGTCAAAAATGTGTAGCTTCTAGATTTAATTTAAGCATTACATGACAGGTACATGCTACTGTTATATTACATTCATATCGTGAAAAGTCCTTCCCGATAACGACACAAAGAAGTTATTAATAGAAATTGCATCTCTTTTCGTATTTTCTATGCATTCAAAGTGAACTACTTATCTGTGGGTCAAAATACATTCATATTTTTTAGTAATTTTAAAAGTAATTTTAAAAGAAACAGTGTACACAATTTTAGAAGAAACACCGGAATTTTCTTAAATTTTTCTCAGCAATGAAATACTTTTGATAAAAAATTAGTATGTAGAAACATATATAAATATATATATTTTATTTAAGAAAGATACGAGTAAAAAATCTAATTTTCTTGTAAATTTACATGTCTCTAAAGTTTTACAACGAAATTCGAAAAATTAACATGTTTTATGGATATCGGCTAATGTAGTAAGACTAAGAAAGTACTTTCAGTACTTAAGTACCTTAAGTAAGACTACGTACGAAGTGCTGTGCAAGAGATTCATGCCACAGCAAATATAATATTTGATATTTTGTGTAAAAAGCGTTTGAAGAAGAAAAACAAGTTTTTTGAAGACTGGAAGACTTACAATCGGAAGGCTTACAGTATGAGTCTGGAATAGCAGATTAATGCTAAATAGCATAAATACTCGGAAATTATCATTTATCTATAACGAATCTTTAAACATGTTTTACCCAAAACTATTTTTTTTTTTAATTGCAGACTTGCAAGATAATTAAAAAAACTATTCATCCTTATTGGCCTTATGCACAACTACATCTATATCGATACTTTTTCTTTGTAAACCTTTATTTATAATGAATTATTTAATTACATTAATTTTATTGGATAATTATACAAATTTTTCGTAAAAATTTTTTCCCAAGTGTTCCTGTTTTTAAAATTTCAAATTATCTTCTCTAACAATAAGTTTAACTTGTGCGTAAATTCAAATAAAAAAGGAAAATATCTTTTTCTGTTTTAGATGCATACAAGCAGCGCTACATTACACACCGACAAACAACTTCAACGATGACACGTCCAATGTTATTATTAATGCTCAAAATATATATAAATTCTGCTGAAAAAAAATTTCTTGTTAATTCAATAGTACAACAAAATACTCTGCAAATTTAAAAAGAATTGGTTGTACAATTTCCTCAAAAAGAATTCCAAAAATCATTTAATTTTTTGCACGTTATACCAAGTTTCCCTCTTAATGAACATTGATTTAGTTTTACACATAATATTTGTTAGTTTAAAAATATAATTGGCATTAAACTGGTATTGTAATAATTAACTTTTATCAAATAGTTTCAGTATTTAAAAAACATTAATTTACTATCCATTTTTAATCCATCTTCTCCAGTTTTTTCAAATACTAAATTTTAATAAATTGTTGCATTATTTATTATCTCGTTTCGACTACCAATTTGTCGATTTTACAGTACCGTCTTTAATCAGCGCAGTCGATTTTATGTATCTCCCCGTTATATGGGTCATGAGTTGATATACATACATATACATATATTGGGCAAATCGATTTATTAATCGTCCCTGTATGAAGCTGTATGACGTAATGTCTGCAAATTAATTACGATGGCAATGCGCAAGAGAGTCTTTATCGAAAGTTTTACAGATAAGAGTGCTAGAGATTGACATCTGCACATAAAGTGCTTCGAAAGTTATGCAATGTTATATTCTTAAATTACTGATGCTGGCAGTTGAATTTAATTTTCGAAGACAGTTACCTTAATTGTGTGTAAAGAGACAAAATAACTCCAATTAATTATTAATATATAAGGTTGTATGCAGATGAAATTATAATTAAGCGATATATGAATCAAGATTACTTCATGTCGTAATGTATTGGAACGATGCATTTTGCAGATGATGTGCAATAAATATCAAGCTTCAGATTTCATTAAACAATTATGACGACAACTTGCTCGCACGCAATGTAATCATAATCTCGTTAATTAGAGCGCCTCTTCGATGTTTATTCTTGCTCAATTATCTCACGTTTAGAATTGAACATTTTGATCATATTATCATATAATACGCGTGAATTTCGTCAAAATTCCTCACACGGTTCTTTAATTCTCTTATAACGTATGATTTCTATATATACAGTATGTGTTCTTGACGACAAACTTTTTAAAGAAACGATTAACTGAAAACTTTGCTTAATCGCCTTCTGAGATTTGTAAATTTTTCGCAGAGATTCTGCGAATTTTTCTGCCGTCTTACATTTTTGCCAAAAAAATTTAACGACATTACCCGATAACGCCCATATAAATATAAGAGAGCACGGCGCTGTTTTGTTGCTCGATATATTTAATTAGCATAATTTCATGCCCGCCAGTACTGGCAGGTGGGACACGAGCCGACGGCCCCGCTTCCGGCAGGCATTGGAGGAGAGTCACTGCCACTTCGACGCGATTTATTTAATCCAATTACGCGTAAAAATAAAGTGAACGACCAGTGCTCGAAATTACGGAGCAATAGATTCCGCATTAATGAAATATAAAGATGTAGTTTTATGAGAAAAAAGTTTGTTACTTTTGTTATAAAAAATGAATACAATCGCGATCAATTAAAGCATCATTTATCGCGCACAAAAATATATAAAGATATACGGTAACAGATAAAAATAGTGCGAAGAAATAATGAGATTTTTTTTCATCTTAACGATTAATTAAATTATTATTGTCAATTGTAATGACGATAATAATAAAGTATTTGACTAGGTATGTAGAGAGGACAGAAACCTTTTGTAAAGCTTTCTTTCCCATATGTGTAATATATTCCAAAATTTCAAGTCTTGAGGAAAATTTCTGTATATTTTTATCACCAAGATTCTCCCCTCACCGTTATAGATTGATATTGCGCTATCGCTATTTCTCTACACCCCAAAAGTAATATTACTTTTTACTTGTTTTCTCTCTTTCTCTGAAACGACCGATGCCGCCTGCTAGCATGCAAATCCCGGCGCAATCGTTCTTACAAATTCGTGTTAGGTCGGGTCAGCTTGAGCCAAACTCGGCTCGCAGACGTGTAATCTGCCGAGCTAGCCACTAGGCGGGGTAATGATACGCTCGCGATCGGCGCGGAGGGGTATCAAGATAGTAGTAGCCACTAGTATCGCTAGTGAGGTGGTACGGTCGAACGCGCGGTGGTGAGTACTCGGTGAGACAAGTCGGAGCTTCGAGACGGGAGCGATCTATATTTACGTACCTGACGCGAACGCTTGATCTAGACGTATAGCCACCGACCAATTCGCCATGCCGCATTTCCACCGTCATTCGCTAAACGCGTGTAAAACAGCGGCGAAACGGCCCGCAAATCTGTCATTGAATAATGTGAACTCGATCCTCTCGAGTCTGCAATTCGAACGATGTCTTTCAAGAAACACGCCGGCAAATCTTGTAATTTTATACGTTTTTATAGGAAACTTTATTACCTTTATGAGATGTGCATATTTTGTTTCAAATATCTCATCAGTTCTCGGAAAATTTTAAGAAAAATGCGCTTTACATTCGTTAGAACTTTGTAATTAAAAGAAAGATTAAGATATTTATTTCATAAAAGTTTGAGCAAACTCAGCAATAACGCTGTTTCCTTCGAGCTATGTGTTTATCTCGGACTTTGATAATTCAATCTGGGCGATGCAATATATTATTGCGCTTCCTCGTGTTTTTATGTTATGCGAGAACGTTCATTCCTGCAACTCCTCGCGGAACGTGACTAATTAAACGTCAGGCAAAAGAATTTTATCTGTAATTGTGCAAAACTGTAACTATCAGTAAGTGGTGTGAAATGTGAATCTAGTGTAAGTTAGCGAGAATGTTGGAATACGCTAGGCGGGATTTTATTTTACGCCACTTGCGTCTAAATACATATCGTAGCTGTATAATTTCTTTACAGATATCCCTCTTGTATATCTTTTTTATTTAATGCAGTATAATTTAAAGCCATTTTGCCAATCGCGTTACTGAATTTATTCACGTTCCCAAAAATAAATAACGCAAAAGAATACGAATTGAGAAATTTAAAATATTTGCTCAAATTAAAAAGGACTCCGCACATTTTATATGGAAAATGACTTTCAGTTAGATTTCGCTGAAATTAAAATACGTTATTGCCCATACCTTCCTGATAAAAAGTGTCAATGGGCCCAACCTTCTAAAAGCAATAGTTTAGGAGCTACAAAGCTTCAAAGTCTCAATATTAGGATTTGGAGGTGAAGCTAACATACTACTTAGAAGTTCAGTTTTGTTCAAGTAAATGCGTACATGTGATGATTAGAGAATATATAAGTATAATTCGGCGTCGGTGTATATATGGGGTGAGGAAAAAAGCTTTTGATCAGCATGACATGAACAACATTCTCCCTTATTTTCCATTTAAATTGATAAATCGATAAAATCGAATCTTTTTTACTTATACGTTCTCTGATCATCACATATATATGCATTTACTTGAACGAAACTAAACTTCTAAGCTATGTTAGCTTCATCTCCAAATTCTAATATTGAGACTTTGAGGCTTTGTAGCTCCTAAACAATTGCTTTCAGGAGGTTGTGCCCATTGACATTTTTTATCAAGAAGGTATGGGCAATAACATATTTTAATTTCAGCGAAACCTAACTGAAAGCCATTTTCCATATAAAATGTGCGAGGTCCTTTTTGCTGTATGTAAAATATTGATAAAATGTCCAACAAATGTCATTAAGTTTTATCAATTTGACATTAAGATTTTAAAAAATTTTAACCAATGAGATGTATTTAATGCAGCATTTTGTCTCTCTGTTGTTGAAATGTACATATACCTATCTAGTTTTAACAGCACATTCGGCGGATACGAGTTTGTTAGTTACAAAGTAAGAATTATCTGTACGATTACTATTATTACTCCTTCGATTGAATGTCTTTAAATCGGGATGCATTCCGACAGTTTTTTAATTGCTACCCGCTCGCGATGTAACACGATTCCGAGTATGATCCTGAGAGTTAATTGTACGGACAAGAATTTGGCTTGTAGTCTCTGAGATAATTTTTGTACGTGAATCGAAAGCTATTCGCACTAACCGTAAGTCAGTCCGTAATAATACTGGTTGAGAGAATAATAGAAGTGCAATGCGCGCTGTAAAAGATATCGTACACGCAACTACCGTGATAATAGTAATTAATTTTGCATGAGGATGTCGCTCATTCGACAATTTGATAGAATCAGTTTCTTGCCTTTTTAACAAATAACGCGACGTATTCTCCAATATACGTATCTATGAACATGAATAAATGTATTTATATTTTTCCATTTTATAAATAAATACTTATTGAATTTGTACATAAATTTGTATATTTGACATTAAATGTTTTGCAATCTTCTCGACACACATAAAGTAATTATATGAAATCTGTTTTATTAGACTCGTGAGAAAGAAATATGACCATAAACTATACTATTAAGATATGAGTGCATCGTATCGGAACATGTGTCTATGTATCAGCGCAAATTGATTATAGTATGCACAATTTACGTCATTATACGTTACGGAAAACAAATTACGTCAGCTGGGATCCTCGCGGCTACTAGTTAAGCCTATATATTACACGCTTCCTTTGCTGAAAAATAAAACTACACGTTTCGATACATAGAATGGTAGTCAAAGCGTTCTTTCGAGACACGCGATATTATATATTCATGTGATACATCAATACGCATGAAATATATCATGACGTAATCAATCATTACACTCGATCTCAATTTATCGGTTATTATACAAGAGAATAACCGAATCCCCCGAAGGGAAATTTGCAGTGATGTAGTAGCGATCAACAAGCTCTACATTTCTCACCGCTGACAATTAACAGCGATGAAAAACGATTGGCTATTTTTCGCCGCGAATAATTATACAGTATAGTATCGCGGTCCGATTTCTTACGCAAATGTGCCGCCTTTCACTGAATCAGTCAAAGAAGTAAACGACTGAAGAGGAAACCTAATAAATGGTGAGAGGTGGACTAAAGCATGACGAGAAATTTAATTGCAGTCATCTTAATCGCGCAGTTTTTTCAACGTCAATTTGTAAAATTAGCTGTCATTACTAAACTTATGTAATGCATAAGATTTGAAATAAATTATCCAATTTGTCACATCTTAAGAAATAAAAAAAGAACTTAGAAAATATCACACTATCATAATTTTTACAATGTTGATTAATAAATTCTTCCTTAGAAACATACATTATCTATTTTATATATAAATATAAATGTATATTTAATACAAAAGAATCTTTTTTTGCCACTTATTCAATACATGAAAGTTATTATAGTTGTATTTTTATTTGCATTGTAAGAAAATCATTGAAGGTAAAATCGAATTAACTTATTCAGTTAAGGACGTATCAGAGATATCTTCGAAATAGTACCAATCGATAAAAATTTGTGAGATTGTTTTTTTAGCTTTCCTGATGTGCTGCAAAAAAACTTTAAACGAATCCACTAAACAGTTGCTGAGTAATAACGAATTTTAATTTCACTGATTTTACATGTGTTCTTTTGGAAGGAAACGGTTTTGAAGAATAAAAATATTGAAGAAATAGAATCAATGTTTTCATTTTTCTTGTATATCTAGTATACGGATAAATGAAATTATCTTCACTACATCGTTTTAAAGAATTAAATTATAAACTGACAAAAATATGCTATCAGTGCCACAAATGATGTTGGAAAAAACATTTGTAATATAAAAAATACCTTTCTAGGAGGAAAAATAAGATTCCAATTATAGTTCGAGTTCCTTACATTTAGATTTACTATGCGTAAGGCATCGATATTCAAGTATTTCAAATTTCATGCACTTTTATCTAAGATTGTACCTCCGATATATCCTTAACTTCCATCTCTTTATCTTCAAGAAAGCCTAAAGACTGAAATTGCCAAAAACAGTATCGGCGCAGTCCTGCGTTTCGAGGCTCGCCGGTAACTTCTTTCGCTTTTAAGCCGAAAACAGAAAGCTCGATGTAAAACCTTGCTACAGCGAAGTCGAAAAGGGAGCCCGGGCTACCCTGTGTTTACACGGCGCAGCGCGCCGCCCCGTGAGCATTAGCTCTATCTTTCTGCCGCCCAATTTCACATTTCTGAAATGCAAATTCTACCGAAACGAGCGGATGGCGAAATGAAGGGATGTGGCGTGGCGACGACGTATCTAACTGTCGGTTCCCGCAACTTGTCCTGGACGCGTTACATTGTTCGGAGCGTAACGGAAGCCTCTTTCATAGTTGCTCAATTGCAATGTCGCGAAATAAAGAATCGATCCGACTGAAGCACATTTCGTTATATTTTTTAAATTATATAATTGAAAATGTCGAAATTTAATAGTTTAAATCAAAGATTATATTACGATTATTCTAACAAAAAAACATTTTATGCAATTACTCAGTTTATGTTTAAATTTAAGTTTAAAAATAAATCCATTTATTTGAGATTAAAAATAATTTTAAATCCATTATATCTCATTATGTATAATAATGAACAACGAGTTTTCCGTAAATATTGGTATCAAAGTTTAATTATGATTTACTTTCATATGCTATATTTAGCTATAAAATTATTTTACTATAGTAAATTGTTAAAAGCATTGCGTATTAATAAAGAATTTAGTCTTACTGTAAGATTTTATTACGTATATTATAAACGCATTATGGACACGAAGACAAAAAGTAACTATTGCTAACGACTTTCTTTCAAGAAATACGATAGTATAGAGTCGTCAGCGTTGACATATGCCGAGTTCACGAAAGCCCCGTTACTCACAATCATTTTCTTATGGCAAACTCTCATGTGATTTTCAATGGATTTATAAAGAGGGTGCAAGAAGCTATAAGTTTAATGACAGACAAACGCTAGCGATGCTTTAAAACTTACAAAAAGATAATAATTTAATCAAGAAAGAATGCTCTTTTGAAAATAGATTAAATTGATATAAATAAAATAGGTGAAAAAATTTTTAATTTAAATTACGTCTTTCATCTTATAATTAATTACGTTTTTTCTAACAATTTATTCCAATTATTCTCTTGCATTTATTAAATACTAAAACAATTAATAAAGTGACAAAAATTGTATAAAACAATTTTATTTTAGATGATGATAAAAGATTCAATCTAATATCTAGCATTTAAAATAAGGCATATAAACTTTGGAAAGATTAATATTCATGAAAGCTTTGAAAACAAAAAAGATCCCGTACGTTAATTTTGTTAAACCTTGCAAGAGGACTGGCACCAGCACCAATTTCGTTGTGCCTGGGGAGTAAAAGCCACACCCTAATAGGAAGGCGAATTCAGGATACGCCAACCATCGGGTGTACAAAGTGCGACACGGGGAGTGAATTCTGTCACGAAAGAAGGGCAGCGATGGTACTTGAACTAATGACAGGACTGCCTAATTAGGAAGACGCATTCGTGGGGAATCAGGTTTCGAATTGTGCACTTTACAAACAATAGCAAGACCAATACAATATAAAAAAAATATTTAACGTAATTGCATTCTCTCCCTGTAAATAATGTTGCTGATATTTTAATGCCGTTTTCAGATTTCTACGTCTTTATATCTTCAATGTTATAATATAATATTAAATTAAATTAAATGGTTATTGCCTTATCCTAAAATATTTTACACTGTTTTAATTTTATATTAATTACTTGAGCTTTAATTTACCTAGTTCTTACTTTACGAATACATGCTTTCATATTGATAAACTATTATATTATAAATTAACATTAAAAAATCTTCAATAGATTGTTTCTCTAAATTCTTGTTTGATTTTATCATTTTTGGATATTTGAATTTTATACTAGTTGACAAATTCTCAACAACATTAAAGTGCTAATTCGTCAAATGGCTCCATGTTACATTCGGGGTTCATTAGGCAGGTTTTTCGAAGAGATCGTACACACGCACGCGCTGCCACGTTAATCCGCCTATCCTCCGGGGCTAGCCATGTGTGATTACGATCATCAAGCTCTATCCTCGCGGTGAGAAAAACGGACGCTTGAAAAACCAAATGACAGCCTCTGGTGATGTAATGACAATGAGAAGTGCCCGCCTCTGCCTGGTACCGGAAGTGCCCGCTACGTCGGAGAACCGAACGGCTGCGCCAGGCCGCCGATGTCATACGCGTCGGCCTCTTCTTCGTATAACGAATAAATGACTAAATTGCCGCGGAACGATTGCCGTTAATTATTGACCTTCGACAAATAACACAAAACGACGCTTCGCAAAACGATTCGAGAAAACTTTGTGCATCGAACGAATGAGTCGACAGCAACGATATCTGTCTTCGCGTGAAAGTCCTGTGAACTGGATATTATAATAATATCTGGCATGAGATAAAAGCGGAAATTATAACTAACTCGGTAAATAACTGATATTTGATTGAAAGGTATTAAATACTTTCTCAGCGATAAATTTTGCGATATATTTAAAATCGATTTTTCTCTATTTGCAAATTTCTATCAATATAAAATTTACTAAACTTTAAGATAAATTTAAACAAAAATTATCGAAAATTAATTTCTTTAAAATAAAATCAAATTAATATTAGTCGAGGAACAAAATTTGGTTAAAAATAAAATTCCTTTCTCTTGTAAGAATTCAGAAAAACTTTTCGTTGAAATGATAATCAAAGTTCATTTAAGCCATTAGCAATTTAAATCACATTATTGTTGCTCTTCCATAACAAATTTGGTAATAGCTAGTATTATTAGCGAAAAGCTTACAACGACGTTGTTCTGTCCTATTCGTCATCTGCGAGAAGGACGCAACATAAATTACGCATAATGATGCCGCCTTGAGAATTTGCAATCTAAACTCAGAAGTTCTAGTAGGCTTATATGCCAAATATTTGAATCCCAGTTTCCGGAGCACATTCTCACGATTTCTAATCAAGTTTTTCTTTATATTGATTATTCGCAAATACAACTATTACATAAATAAGAAATATTCTATAACTTATGTACATATATGTATAACACACATATAATCTTTCTTTTATATTTTCTTTCCATGACTTTATAAAACAAGAAAATATGTATATAGTTATGATTATAAAAATTGTATTATAATCGTGTATAGCAACAATAATGTGATTTAAATTGCTAATGGCTTAAATGAACTTTGATTATCATTTCAACGAAAAGTTTTTCTAAATTCTTATAAGAGAAAGGATTTTATTTTTAACCAAATTTTGTTCCTCGACTAATATTAATTTTATTTTATTTTAAAGAAATTAATTTTGCAAATAGAGTTAAGATACAGAGAAATCTAACTTTCAATCAAAGAATGTTTAATAAAAACAAAAACATCTTATATTTAAAAACTTGCAATGAATAAAAAAACCGGTAATTGAGAATTAATTATTCGTTAAGGGGATCCTGGAGCGACGCTCGAACTTGATCGAGGTCGATAATGTAGGTGGAATTCTAAGATATAATATTATAAATTATCAAATTGGCTTTATAGAATACAAAATCCTTTTGCAGAATTATAGTACACGCAAAAATGAACCACACGAGTATCGACTTCATGTAAAAAACGAAAAAAAAAAATAAATATTCGCTCTTCTTTAACTAACCTAACCCATACATCATATAATTTTTGTAAACCCAAATCTTTTTAATTATGTGTCGAAACGAAATTTACAAAATTCTATGTTGTTTGTTAATGTAATCTATGTGTTTACTCGGTGGTATTTCGCAAATACGGATTGCAGAGATCTTATGTCAAGCATATATTGTCATGACTTGACAGCTTATTAAAAATTTTTGTTGTTTTCAGCATCAATACTACGGAGCAGACACATATTAATGCCTATACTTTCATTTTGTAAAAGGATTTTCAATCTATGAAAGCAATACAAAGTTATGTGTTTACAAAAATTGTTGGTACCGCGGAAGGCTACAGGATCCCCTTAATAGTCACTAATTTCTATCAATATCACAAAACCGCATCAAAATTTCAATTTCTTCTTAATTCTGCTTTAATGTGTGTATCTTTTATTTCGGCGAATATTGGACAAGTGAAAGGTCAATATATTCAGTCCCGTGAGGCCAATAACCGTTTCTATTTTCTTTATTTCAGTGGAGAAATTTCCGAGAAAAAGGGCATATTCGAGTTTCACGATTCGTATCAACGGTTAGGAACGTGTTCGCGCGCGACTCGACAAATCGGCACAATGGGATTGGATGCCGCGCGCGCCAAACAAATCGCAGCTAATAAGAGGTTGATGCATGGTGCCGCGAACTGGAGGGGGCCAATACATAAAAATAAGATAAATTTTACACTCGGCTGGTGATGAATGGCGGGATGAATTATTGAATAGTTAAACACACAGCGCCTTACCGGACCGGCTGGGTCCCGGGCCCGGGTCGGGCCCGAAGTCGGATGAGATACATCGTTACCAAGCAGAACCAGGGCCGCTTCTTGCGAAACGGAGTCTTGAATTCCGCCTCGAATCGTGTCGACAAGTCAATTTTTCGCTACGATGGATTTTAATAGTCAACTCTGTCAAATAACCGAGTTTAGAATCGACACCAATTTGGATGAACTCACATAATTTATAATATATGAATAAATATAAAAACTTTCTTTTAACTTTTTGTCTACAATACTGAAATGAGTTTGCCTATTTCCAATAAATGCAAAGATCATATGCGAGCTCAGCGCGAGATAAGAAACGGGAAAAGAAAGAGCGATTGTATTGTAAAATAAAATAAAGGTATTTGGCGAAAATGACGTACGCGATAGGTAACAAGTGGGATGATGAATTAGGTATGCGACGATACTATCGTTACTTTTGCTTTCTGAGACGAGCGATTCTACGGTTTTAATGGCTGGGAAAGCTCGTAATCGCCTTCATCGCGAAACGCCTTACCAATGTTACATTTGAAAGGGTAATGGTGCGGCGGAGGTGTACTCGGAGAAATACCAACGAGACGCGAGGCGACACATATCCCGCGACTATTTATATTTAAATTCCTCCCCGACAGATCGCCGTGCCCGATAACGAAATTTAAATTCCATTTGAGAAAGTGTAACGAAATTCGTATAATTCGTCGAAAGAAGTCGATACACAGATTGAAGCACATGCGTTGTTAGTGGCGTAACGCAATGAGTAACAGCGATATGCGATAACGATGTTCCATATTCAGACTCTTAACTGTGTCGTCGTGCAATACAAATGGTCCAACTATGACGACCTCCTACTCCTATGCCATAAAAACTCGGATTTATAGAGTTTCTTAAATAAGTACTGATTTAAAAATTTTCCTCTGTGCCTTTCTATACTTTCTTCTTTTGCAACGACTTCCTTTGAAAATATAATTAAATTAACGTTTAATTGTATTACTAACAGCAAATTTACCGATTTGATTTTTACAGAATTTCCATTGCCTTGTTTTGTAAAAAAAGTAATCCTCGCAAATCTGTGCAAATATTCATTGGAGAGTAATATCTACATGCTAATATCTATATATCAATACACTCAAAGAGATAAGACGGTAGCTCGTTTCTCAGATCGGCAGATCGTGATCGTAAAATGTAAAAAATTTCTCATTAAAACATACGCGTAAATAAAATTGTCGCTGCGGATACATAATTTTTTATCGAGCGTCGAAATTGGTCATTCGAGATTATGTAGTTTGAAAGCTCCGCGGGTTCGACGTCTCTCCTTTTCTTTCATTCTATCTGGCATTTCATCTGCCCTGTCTCTTTTTATTCGTCTTGTCCCTTTAGAGTTTCGCCTTGAAGGCGCAGGCACTCTTTCTCTCTCTCTCTCTCTCTCTCTCTCTCTCTCTCTCTCTCTCTCTCTCTCTCTCTCTCTCTCTCTCTCTCTCTCTCGCGAAGCTCGAAGGCGTTTCGGCGCTTATTGGTCTCCTTCGTCGGGCGCCTCCGTTCCTGCGGCATAAATTCACCTGCGCGTTTCACTTCGTTATGGCTCTATTCACAGTGCCGTAACCACGCGAGGACGGATATTCCTTGCTGTGCGGCCCATTCAGCACTCTCGAAACACCAAAAGCAACGCAGCGCCAGCCGCGGCTGGAGAATGCGCACGGTGCGTATCGTCGATTGTTTAATGCTCTCTAGAGAGCAAAGTATGAACGTGGTGAATGCAATCATAAAGACGTATAATGATATTATTATCGGCGTAATATGTTTACGAGTAGAAACAATGTGGCAAGATTAAGTAAAAAACTCTTTTTATCTGAATTCACAACGAGATGCAAAATATGTGGAGTATATTCTAATTAATTTCTACACATCACCTTGTACAACATATTCAAAAGGCGTATTTTAATTAGTTTTAATTTTCCAGTTCTAATAATAGAATTATCTTACTATTACTAAGATGACAAAATCGATAGCTACACTGAGAGAAAAATATAGTTACTTTTGACTCAACCACAATTTTATAATATTTCTAATAATAATTATGGTTAACATAATGATGCATATAGTTAAGTTAATCACATATTTATTGTTAGAAATATTATAAAATTATGGTTGAGTCCAAAAGTAACTATATTTTTTCTCAGTGTACAAAACATCGAATGTTGAATAACGAGAGAGAATTGAAGGAAAACTGATATCAGAATTCATTGGCATTTCTTAGTGATAACTATCACTATTACACGGCGTTTCGGATGCGACGGCATCGATACATAATGCGGCATCAATCACGCGTGTGACGAGGTAGATCTTTATAATTGGATACGAGGTGTTAAATCTGCTGGGTGTGGCTGCGCACAGGAGTTATACCCACCACCAATAATCCTCTTGTCGCGAACGTTATACGTATTATACATGACCGCAACGCATCACGGCGCCGACTAACGTAAGGGGAGTCTATTAAATTACAGCGTGCGCGTTACGATGTAGAAAGTAGGTAAGCGATATCCTTCTTTAATACGAAATGATATCGCGAGTGGTATGTGAGAAATCAGACGAATCTATTTTTGCTGACAAACGAAATTTATAATGGAGAGAAACGTAAATGTGAAATACGCCCGATTGAAGAAACGCGTTTAATTTTACGAGTTGCGCGTCCTACATTTATCTCCGGCGTGTAGCCCGGCTGTAAATTGTATTATATAAATTATGCAGTGTGTTATCTATAGATACAAACGTCATGAATTAATCCGGAGCTCGTTGAATGAAACAAAAACCACAATTCCTTATTTATTTATATCTGATATAAACCGATGCCTGTTCAGAACTCTCGATATGTATTCTGGTCATTCATTGATCGTCATAGCTAAGTATCTGCCAGCCTTATCATTAATCGTTAACGATAAAATCGATTTGTGGACCTGTTTAGCCGATAGCGTAAATAAATGTGCCACATCTCGTGAATACCGGTGATGCTTAATGGACAACGAAAATCTTTGCACGTCTCGAAGACCTCGGCCACGGTCCTCGACCGTGGTTGAATGGAGCAGAGGTCTTAGAAGCGAGTTCATTACAAGGCTATAAACGCACGTTATAAGGCCGTAAGGATACGCGGCAATTACTTAAGAACTAATCAGCCGAAACCCGGGACAACGGCAGCTATCCATCAAGAAATCATCGACCCTAGTTTGAATGGTCCTGCTGCACTTTTACGTAACTTGCAACGCTCATTGAGAATTTTCGGTTCTTTCATTTTCTCGTTACAGTCGAAAAATCTTTAGTAATCTCTCATTGTACGAGTTTTTTTTTTATAAGAGTTATTAAAACTTTATAGTTTCTTGTAAAATCTCTTCCGATTTTCTTCTTTTCACAGAAAAATGTAATTGCTTTGTCCTTCTTATCTCCGTCTATACACAAATTTAAGAATAAAAACCATTCTTTGAGCCATATTTATCTAATAGCACGAAAAGATTTTTCAAATAATTTTTATTACATATTTGGAACGTTGAAAAAAAATTTGAAATTTTAGCTTAAAATTTTTTCAACATATTTTTTATATACTTCTCTTATATTTGTTATCTAACACTAAATACCATATTAATAAAAGATGATATTATGATTAAAAAATAATAAGGACTGTCGATAATGAAATTAACAAGTAAGAAGAGCTTTGAGAGAATAGCATAGCTGATAATGCATAAATAAATTTAATATATCTTTAATAATTAATAAAAATTATACATAAATATATTTATGTATAATTAATTATATATAATTATGTATGCTACAATATAATGTATGTGCAATATAATTATATATTCTATTAATTATTAGAGATCGATGTGACGTTGACTTATGCACTGTCAGCCACGTTGTACTCTCAAAGCTCTTTTTACTTGTTTCTTGATTAAAAAATAATTTGTAAAGAATATTTCGTGCATCCACACGTTCCCTCATCATTGATAAAGTTCAATTAAATCCATTTTAACAAAAATAATCGTTCCTGAGAGAGAGTATAATCTCTCATGACACATGCACCTCTAGACGGCTACCAGTGTCGCGCGAGAGGATCTCGAAGCTGCTAATGAGCGAGATACTAGATCGTGCTTTCAGTGAGAACATCCGCGAGAGCAGGGCGGCGGAGTGCGATTTGCGTGGTTAAAGGATCGTTTGGAAGATCGCGCGGGAGAGATGGAATAAAATAGCAAACCAGAACGAGTAAGAGAGAGTAAGAGAGAGAGAGAGAGAAGGTATCCGTTCGGCGGAGGAGCGCCGTGGTGGCGAACGAGAGCGAAGAGCTGACAGTCGAACGAACGGGTCAAGATCGGGAGAGAGAGACTGACTGAAGTATAATCAGGTTTCGACTGAGTCCGCGGCCGCGTGTAATAACAGTAATCCCTCCCTGCGCCGGTAATTTGGCTGTTCGCTTAAAAACTCCAAATTATAGAAGCTGCTGTCATTAGGCCACGGCGAACACCGTGCGCGCAGCATCGCGCTGCGCTCGCCCGCTTCCCCGAACCCGACAGAATTTTGGGAGAAACTCGACAGCGAGTTCACGTCCGATCGTTAGCGATAAAGTTCCCTTGACGTTGACAAACCCCGCGGCCTGGACACTCTACAGGACTTCGATGCTCTGGGTACAAAGATGATACGATGTTCGACGGCTCTTCGCTCGGATACTTCTTATTAGAGTTAAGTAGCTGTCAAGGAAGTTTGTGATGCGATTTTCAAAGTGAAAGTAATTGGCAAGTAGAAGAGAAATAAAGAACAAAAGAAAGACAGTGGGCGGGGGAAGAGGGGGAGATTTTGTTATGACATATTGATTAGTATATTACGTAGCTTGAAGAGTATGTTTCTGATAAAATCTACCTTCTCGTTATTTTAAAGTGATATAATTTAAACAAACACAAATATTACCTAAAAAATTATTTTGAAAAAGAACTTTAACTTGATATTATAATTTTTGTAAATAAAAGTTTAAACGATTGCGCCCCACGACACATTCGTAAGCCAAAACAATATTAAAATTGTATTCAACTAACTCTAAATGTTCTCAGCAGTATTATTAAATCAAGAAAGCCGCGCTGTACACGACATCTATGCTATACATCGCTGCCCATCGATCGTCGTAGTCTTCGATAATTCATTCGTACATTCGAAGATCGGAACAAAGCGATACGCTGCTCGCGCCGAGTAGTTTTAGCTGAAATGGAATTTGCGAAATAAATGCGCGCGCGCGCGCGCGCACTTATATGCCTTCCAGAGTGCATTCGCCTAGGATCGACGGAGCCCGAGGGAAGGACTTCTCCGAGCGGAGAATCCTAAGGAGCCAAAGCAGCCGAAGAAGAAGCGCGAGAGAACGAACCGGGCTGAAACCCTGCGGGCATTTTCTGGCATAGAGCCCCGCGCTCGTTCCCCGCATTTCTCTCCTTGCCCTTCCCTCGTATCGTATCAAAAGGCGACTCGAGAGAAAAGAATGAGAGGAAGATCGGCGATCGTTGCCCGTATGCCTCGAACGACCGTTTAAAACTCCATTATGCCTGTTCGTGATTCTTGGTGCGATCACGGGGTATGCTCCTCACCGTAGACGGCATCTACGTGAACTGGAAAAGGGTTCAACCGATTACTCAACGTGACACGTTGGTCCCGAAGCTACGGGGGAGGAAGAAGACCATCTTCACGTCGAAGAGCTGATGCTTCTCGACCCTGCGAGACTATCTACTATCGTACACGTCGTGTATTCTTCTTGAACAAATGTCTGAATAAGCCTTTCATGTTTAGAATTGTTCTAAAAAAAAATATATAGGCACTTGCATTAAGTTTTAAGGTATTTCTATTACATTCCATTAAAGTTGCAAGATTAAATGATTATTTATTATATCATCGACGATTATGAAATCATTAATAGAATTAATACGTATATATCAATGACAATATATTTATAGATTAAAAATGCGTGAAATATACACTGAGAGAACAATGTAGCTACTTTCAGTCTCAACCACAATTTTATATTTCGAACAATAATTATGGTTACCATAATGATGCATATAGTTGAGTTAATCATATTTATTGTTAAAAATATTATAAAATTATGATTGAGGGCAAACTATATTTTTTCTCAATGTGTGTCGTATAAAACTCTTTTGTAGTATTTTTGCAAACCATGATTACATAATTAAAAATGTATTTCTGATTACACTTGCCAAAGTAAAATAATCGATTGATATTCATAGTTACGATTGCACAGTATTCTTGGAATATTTTCTTTTCAATGCACATTCATAAAAACATGTATAATCTTTTGTTAAAAAAATTAAATACCTGCCACGTGACTTTTCCATAAATCTGCAAAAGTTCACGAAACAGCGAGCCTTCCTTAACGCACGCGATAGAAGTTGCATTTTTCTTTAGCAAGAAGAAATCGTACGATACGATTAATAAAAATTATCGAACAGCTCCGAGACGGCCTTCAAAAATTAATTCAGCAAATTAATCACGCCTCCTGCCTCGCGTTACTTTATGAAGACATTCAAGTGGGCACACAGGACGCCAAGTGTACGAAGTGGTTGAAGTTAATGGGCTACCCCGTATACGTATCAGTGGCTAGCCTTCGCACACGTTCGCCTTGAGTACCGGCGAGTCTGCGAAGTACTCTACATTTGGAAGCGCGCAACGCGACCGTCTGCAACGCGCCGCGATCCATTCCGAGGTTAACAAGGTTGCGGAAGACGCGATTCGAGAGAACGCGGTTCTCTCGAAGGAGAGAGGGACTCGGGCTCGGAAGATTTTAGTCTTCCGCTTCGGCGCAATCAGCCGAGCCGCTCCATCTCTGTCGGCTTAGCGGCCGACTACCCTAGGCGTGCATCCTCCTTTTGATGCATCGAATGCGCCGCGTAATGCAACCCGCACGACTCAGCAACCCCTCACGACTCGCGCACACACCCGCGCACAGCGCGCGAGTGCATTCGCGCTCACGCACGCGCGTGCACACCGGGGCGCGTATTCGCGTCGCGTACGAAAGAGAAGAAGCACTTGGGAGCATGCGAGATCGTCATGAGAGGATTAAGAGCTTACCAGATTGGTGCAGATTGCCTTAATTTCTCAAGCGGCGCTAGCGAGACACACGGTGTCGCGGCGAAACGATGAAAAAAAATTCCCTGGCGTTCAATTTGCTAACGCAATAAGATACTAACGTAACGCCCGTGTTTTTTCTTCTTTTTAGCTGAACGCGCGACGGTGCGATTTTTTTGATAGATTTATGACAATAATCGCATGTGTATCGCACGTATTAACGTATTAAAGTGTTTTGGATGTAGTGTAACGGAAAATCTATTTTATAAAAAGATCCTATTTTTGGCTACTATTTTTTAAAAATTATATTTTTTATAGAAAATTGAAGACGTTCGATATTAAGAGTATTATGTACTTTCAGCAATTCAATTGTATTGATATTCGATATGAATAAATATGCGAGTATTCTTAAAGTATTTCTACTTGTCTAGTTATTTGTGGATTTGCTAACATTTCTTTTTGAAGCGATCAAGCATCCGAATTACAAAACAACGGCAGAATTATGCATTTCTGTGCAAGTACTGCCAATCTTAATTCCATTAACGCACGCGAGGTTGATTAAACGTAACCAAACTTTTAGAACATTAATCATCAAACTCTATATCAGCATGATAAAATATCACGTAAAGATATTAAAAATAAGTCGTAAAAATGAATGTCTTTATCATATTTCACAAGAATAAAAAATAATTACAAAGTAAATTACGATTGATAAATTATTTCCTAAATATCTATATGTATATATTAAGATTTTATAGACTTGTTAAAATAACACGTACAATTTGACACCTTCCGTGCAAAAATAAAATTGAGACTTTAAATTAAACTGCCGTTAGGATATTCTTTAATAATATTATGAAATAGATAATTGTCGATCTAAGTGTTTCATCAAACGCGAATGTACATAAGTAGACGAGAGTTTTCATTGAATTAAAGTTTCCTCGAATAATCGTGGTGAAACGTTGCGTCTAGAAAAACTAAATTGGCGTGAGACAGAAAGCACAAAGAAGGAGCATCGTACGTTCGATTTGATGCGGGGAAAAATAGCCTGATACACGTGTCCCAGAACAAACAAACACGCGACCGTACATCTTATTCCGGCCCCATCATTGTTAATATATAACCGTATCTTGCCTGACAAATCACAAATGATCATTTGCGGGCTTCTGGCTTCTACCTAATTCACCGCGTATATGCATAGGAAGCAACATTTTGTGGCGACCCGTGCACCTGCAATTTCGTCGGTCATCAGTCGCAACATTACGAACGTAACGACGATCTTTTGTGATGCGCATTTATTATTACGCCTTGAAAATCACTTCGCGGTATTGAATATTATTTCTTTTTGCGATATAAATATTATTTTAATCGATCGCGATTTGATTTTTATCTCAAATCTTGAAAAATAAGAATTTTAATTCAAAGCAAGAGCTTTGAAATATTAATATGTTTATTAAATATATTTATTAAATATATATGCTTTGACATATAATATAATTTTGGACACAGTCTCACTTACAGGCATGTGCGTTAATCAAACAAATGGTTAAATCAGAATTAAGTTTTTGTTATACTTTTCTTTAGCATAAATGCTTTGAGGAGAGATGCAAGTAAAAAAGAAACAAGCTTTAATGTTAATTCAACTAATTGTAAATATATATATATATATGTATATATATAATTCATAAAATTCATAATATGTAATCGTATTGGACCATCGAATAAATCAAAACAAAATGTAGAACATTCCATGATAAAATGCTAGAAAAGCCGATTATATGTTTTCATAAAAGAATACAATTTCATAAAAATTTGCGATAATAAACTATATATAATCGAGTAATAATGTGAAACTAGGCACAAAGTGAACTAAAGTTACTCATGCGAAGACATCTAATTGAATGAATATTGAGGTATGTCTGTGAACCAATCATCGACATTAACTTTACGAGCGAATGCATAACTTTACGTGTGAATACTCGGCTTCGCCCCCATTAGCACGGGGAAGCCTTCGGATGCGTGAATTATGTATGCGTTTCAAACTGCGATACGTTGGAGCCTTTCAGAGTTAATCCCATAATCCGCTTTTACGTCACTTCAATCATTCCCCGAACGTGAGGAAAATGTTCGCCAATTAAACCGCGAAAATGTTAAATCATATTGAGGGAATCAACTTTAAGACATTTGCAAGAGATAGTGATAGTTGACAAGACTATGCGCGATGTTATATTTTGTGCCATTTTTGTTGTAAAGTTATATTTTTCATCACAATAGTTCATGCCAATCGTAATAAAAAAATATATCATTCTAATATTGAGTAAAAGTTAATTTTTATATACAAATATGTTGCTTGTCTTTAATTAAGTTATTCTCTTATTATATTCTCGTATTTACTTCTTACTCTGCTAATAATGATTTCCTACTATGCTTAATTGCGTTAAAATGAATGTGCAACGTCATCATCACACCTTACTCACTTTTCCTTAATTAAACTTTTATTTCTCTGTTATATACATGTGAGCAAACTCGTCACCGTAATGCTCATTGGCTTTTAAAAGTTTTTCGAGACGTAAATCTCTTATGTTTCTATGTTTTATATAATCTCTTATCTCCCCCTATTGATATTTGTAGGCTCAATATTTCTTTCCTACATTTGAAGATTTCCTCTAAATATGTCAATTTAATATTCTCAACGCGTCTCTAATCCTAAATAGGTAGTAGATTATTATACTTCATCTCAGTAGGATGAAAATAAAAACGATTTGTACTGTTTCGCGACTTATTGTCAGAGATAAAAAGGCGGGAGTGTCACGAATACAGCAGCAGCCTTCCTTCCGCTTCCGCGCCACAAAATAATCGGTCGTTCTCGTTCTGTTTGTCGTATCGATTTAACGGACTCGCACCGACCTCTTTCCGTTCCGACGCCGTCTCTTGGTGGCGTAGACGGTCCCCAGCTGGCTCATGGCGACGGGGTTGTTGGGGCCCGACGCCGACGTCGGGGTCGGCACCGGCGCCGAGGTGGGCGTCATTGCGGGATCAACGACGTGGGGCTGAGGGTGAGTAGCGGTCAGGGTGAGCTGCGATCCCGGGGGATAGCATGCCGCCGTCACGTAATCCGTCGGCGCGAGGGACGCGGTCGGCGGTCCACAGATCCCAGCGATCCCCGGTGCACCACCGCCCCCGCTGCCGCCTCCGCCGCCGCCGCCACCGCCACCGCCGCCGACGCCGCCGCCGCCGCCACCACCGACACCGACACCGACACCCCCGACCACCCCCAGCCCCGCCGAGGCGGCTCTGTCCAGCGCGTACACCGTGCAGACCGTGACGCCCCTTGCCTCTAGCGACGACGCTACGTCATTCTCTGTCACCGTCGGTGCCACTGCCACCAGCTGCTGGCGTCGGGGCACTTGCTCCTGATGACACCACCGTGCGCGCGCGGCCGATTACGACGCGGCAGCTGCGACAGCTGTTGCCGCCGCGAATTCGCCCTGTCGAGTGAAATCGAGCGACCAATATCCCCTGTGGACGCGGGATTCTTTGACGAATTGAGACCGGACGCTTTACACGTTGTCACTCGTCAATTTAACTGCATGATAAGGAACTGTCATTGAAATGTAAACAAAGCTAGATCGCTCAGTGGACCTTCAAAGTTCATATCGGATGATTTATTCCTAAATTCACAAGACGTTGCGACGATGAATTCGTAGCATCATTAGAAAATCCTCAGACCCGACCAGCAACTATTGGCAACTATGTGCTGCTATTATTTTTAACATCAATGTGAAATTCGCGATGCACTGAGCACAGAGCAGAATCATCTTTCCACTCTCCATTCTCTGCGGAACAAGTTCACTGTCACTGGGAAATCACGACGCGCCATCAACCAGATTGCAATCGCTAGTCACTCATTTTCCCAGCCGATAGAATCGGAGTCAACAATCGCACCGCGATACACTTACAGGGAAGGTTCAGACCCGGACAGTGTCATACGACTACCACTTTCAGCCCGGGATGGGGAAACAAGGAACTCGGCCCATCCTCGACTCTAACATTAGACGGTTCGAGCGCGCGTTAGCTAATCCTCACTGCAGATGCACGTAAACTTCACTCTCACTATCCTGACGAGCGCCAGCACTCTCTCGATGCCCGGTACCACTCGACATTACTATCATCCGGTTGCGTGACGGTCATGTGACGCGATATCCTCGTATATCTGCCCAGAACACTTGGGCATCCAGTTGGTCGACCGGTGCGAATCGCTTATCACCAGACTTCCCGATCCGGTCGTGTCACGTGTGCGCGGAAACTGACCCGCACTCGTCCCTCTCTCGTCGCACGATCGTCCTGTCGTTCCCTCCCTCCCTCCCTCGATCGGTGTCACAGTCCCTCCCTCCCTATCCGCCGCAGACGGGAAAGAGAAAGCCCCCTTTCCCCCTACCGGAGGGTTGCTCTTCCTTCACTACCTTGCGATCCGTCGGAGCGAGTCGATTGACGTGACTCGCCGAACGAGCGATCCCGTTCAACCGCGAATCACCGAAGATCCGTCGTTGTAGGATCTATCCGCACTAACACGCTCGACTGTGCTGGAGAACCCGAAACCAGTGGCGAACGCGAAATTTAATTATTAGGTTGGCGGCGGAACCCTCGTGCTGGCAGGTTTCACGGAGTGAGCGCGCACGATGCGGTGCTCGCTTCGTAGAAGCGTATCGTGTACTGGCGGGCCTACCGGGCGTAGCATAAGTCAGGAGAGCGTGGCATAGATCGGAGAGTGGAGGCGCAGGCCAGTGGTGGTGGGCCCAGCAGAGGAGTAACCCTCCACGGGTCGACCGGGAGACCGGCCGCTGGTTTCTATCCATCGTGACGCAGGGTCACCACTCTGACCCCCACCCGCAACACTCGCCACGCCTACGAGCAAGCCGAAGAGACCAATCGTGGTGCCAGCATGGCGCTACCGGCCTAACCACCGCGGAACCACCGACGGAACGATATCATCGCGCGCGACTCGAGATTCCACCTACTCCCGGCGTGCTTTTCCTTCTTCCTCCGCATTCGCGTCCTCCTCCTTACGCCGAGTCCGCGAACCTGTACGTAGCGCCTATCTGCTCTCGGAAACGCGCATTGCTAGAAACGCCTAAGATATTTGACCACTACTCCGACAAATCCGGAAGGATGTTTGATGTTTTTCTATCGAGAGAAAATACTGTAGTTCGTTTCACAAGGAAGATAAGCAATGTTGAGATACTCTCAATGAGAAAAGAGATAATTTCTTATAAAATAAAAATTGACAACATGATGCAACATCTTGCATTAAATTATATTAATGTACATAGAGCACATAGGTCTTTCTAAAACAGCTTATTCGGCTTCCAACGCAAAGTTATGAGAAATTGATACTGATATTTAAAATTTGACAAAACAAATTGAATACTAATTGTGATTTTGTTAACATTCAGAACGATCGGTATAAAGCACTTAAAATCAATAAATATCTTTAAAAAATTCTGATTAAAAATGGACGAATCAGAAAAATCTTGTAGGATTGATAAAATATTCTGGTTATTATAATAAGAATTCTGATTATTATAAGTTATAAAGTACTGAATTCTATAATAATAATCAGGCTATTTGATCAATCCTACAAGATTTTCGAACAATTTTTGACAGAATTTTTTTTCAGTTTAACGATGCAAATTAAAACAACCACAAGATTATAAGTTAACATAGATTTTAACACGTTATAATTTCTAACTTTCCTTTGTCTCATCTAATTCACAATTTTTTTACATAATTTAATAAGAATTAACAAAAAACAAAATTTTAACTGTCATGTGTACTTCGAGATTGATTCATACATCAAGTTAGAATGCATACCTTACAAAAAGTTTTCTATTAAATCTGTATCTATCTGTAGGCACAATAACTCGCTTCCTCTAAACAGCCGCAACGTGACATCGATCATACGCGTTTGGTAATCCAATTGCAGGCCACAAAATACATAAATTGCCGGCCACCGGCGCACGATAAGCCAGACCGGAACAATATACAATGTTCCGCGGTCGTTGACGATTCTCGTGCTACGCATCATCCTGACAGGTGACGCTTATACACACACTCGTCCGGCGACACGTTCCCTCTTATCTGAAGAGCCAAGCTCTTCGTGAACGCTATCTGATTGCGAGACATGAGCGATATCGCCGTGGCTAGAAACGACAGCATGTTAAAGCGAGGCCCGATATCGACTGCATTATAGCAACATTACGATCAAAGGAAGATCAACGGTCTCGCGGGGGCCGCGACGAAAGCGATTTCTCATGCACCCCGGTATACATCGTAAACTGATATCGACGGGCCCGATATATGCCGAAAACGAGTTCGTCGGTGATCGAAACGCTTGGACGACACGCAACACATCGCTCGGTTGTTGGCAATATTTTGTATCATCAACGACGATACGTCGAATACGGATAGTCTCCGAGCGTTACTGTTGCAGTGCAAACTTTTATTTTTCAAAGATCTATGAGATATCGAGAAGTATTGACAAATAACTAAATAAGACTTGGTTTACCCTTGCGAGAAATGACAAACTATTTAACTCGAAGATGAATAATCTTATTCCACCGTTTAGTTTTCTTTCAAAATTCATATTTTTAATTTATGTCGTTCTCGAACCGCCGCGCCGGATGGCGCGAGTTAAGAGAGCACGAGCCGTCGCGTCGCTTACGTTGCGCAACGTTAGGATAAATTTCATTACGTAATTATAATTGTGTGAATTCTTCCTTAAATTAGAAAAGAAATAATTAAATTTGAGAAACCAATAAATGATGCTATTAATATATTTCATATAATATAAACTTATATATTTCAATTTTTTATAATATAAACTTATATATTTCAATTTTTTCAAGATAAAACTTCAATACAATTAATTGATTATAGTGTTGCAACAATTGTCATCATACTATGATAGTAGTTTTTGTAGAGTAAGTATTATTATGATATGTAATAAATTTAATTTTAATTATTATCTTTAATACAAGCTAGCACAATTTTATTGAATCGTTTATATAAAAAATTATAAATTGACAATTTTTATTAGTTTCTATGATTATTATAATATTGTGTGTGTTTTATGTGGTATTCAAATCTATACTCGACAGACCGAAATTTTGATCCTCACACTCGCGGTTGATTCATTCTTATTTCATCTTGGTATTATTTTAATATTGAAATAAATATTATGAAATTCAGAATTTTATGTTATATTTAACGTCAGACGAATAATGGGAGCATCCTCCTATGTGCGATCCCTCGCATTTACCATGGCAATCTTCCTTTTCGGAGGCGCGCCACTTGCCTATTACCGAGTAATAAATACCCTGTATTCTGTCTTGTTTTAATAACGTATTACACACCTTTTTACGAAAAATCTCATTCGCGTTAAGAACTCATTTCACGCATGCGGCACCAGAACGCTATGCGGATGGTAACCTCGCGTCGCCGGGACTTCTTACACGCGAGACCCGCGGCGTGTACCAAGCTCTCTCTCATCCACAGCTGACTCGTCCTCGCCCTCCGCTGCCCTTCCTTCTCATTCCGTCCGCGTACGTTCTATCGTGTCCTGTCTCCTCTCTTTCGTCTGAGTCACGCGAATTCGGACGGCGTACCTCGTTTACTTCTTCACCGGAATCGAGATCTGACAACTTTTACTTTCGTCTCCCGGCGCATGTATGCACATCGCTGCCCCTTACTTATGAAACTTAACACCGCGTAACCGACGCGTTACTTTTTAATATGGATGCATGCGACCGACCCCGAATAATGCTCGCGGCGCGTTTCTTCTCGATGCACAAGTTCGGGCAGTTTTACGAATAAAGAAGTATTGCAGTTGAAGACACAATTAAGAATTTTAAAAGATATTTTTATCATAAGTAAACATATATTTTTATTATTATTTATATTACTTGTTTCTAGGAATATGAAATTATTAATCATGTTTAAAAAATTCACGTTTGTACTGAAGCGTTAATCAAGAAATTTTCTAGTTTTCCATTACCGCAAAGAAAATAACCACCTTGACTGAACGCAATATAACCATCGTCTCCATAATTATAGTAGACTTTGTATAGAAACCTTCTCTTTGTAACTTTTCATCACCGACATATATATATATACTATATGTATGGTATAAGACTAGCCAAGGAATTTTAATAGATTTGTCCTCGATCACAAAACCGATTGTTAACAACTACATTCGCTAACATGCTTCATTTACATGTAAAAGTATTGAAATAAGAAAAGAAGATAAACTAAATTTCTATTATGTAATACATTTATGCTTAAAAAACATTCTTATGATTGTATCACATCTCTCTCATGTTAATTTCAAGCAATATAATAATTTGACTTGAAATCAGATATTTTGATTATGTAGAATCTAAAAATATATTATATTTTTTAAATATAATATTTTATTGCTTTACAAACCAAGATAACTCTGTCACAAGATGTGTAAAATTTATATAAGTAAATTTGATCGTGGATAATACAAATAGATCGGAATAAGCCTCATACAAATTGGCTGAATTGATAAGATGCCCCACTCAGAATAGGAAGATCCATGAACCTTCGGATAATATTTTTCGCAATATATTCTTTGTAACGACTCTAAGGATGCTTATTAACATCGATATCGATTATCAATTCAATTATGTGATTGTATTATTTCAGTTTCATTTTGGGACTATGATTTAAGACCGAGTAATCGACGCATAGTTTGCTGGATTTTGAAATGTATATAATAATAATATTATTAAAGATCCAGTCCGATCATGTCATATAAGGTTTATTTCTATTTATTTGCAAAATAAATAAAATTTATGTTCAACTTTGTAACAAGAAATAAAAATATTAATTTTTAATCGGAAGTGAATATTCACAACTTTTATAAAATAAATTTCTTTAAATTAAATATTATTTTTAAAAATGAAACATTTCTCCACATGTAATAATAATGATTTTATTAAATTATAATGATAAAATACTTGAAAATATAATTTTATTTCCAATGTGATTGAAAGACATTTATTTCGTGAAAATAATTTTTCTCACAGAAAGAACTACTTTGATGCAAGTAGTGCAAGTTTGCAAGAAAAATGTTCATCTATAAATGGAATAGACGTGTCATTTGTTTATCATATCGCTAAAAGAAAGATATATGTATATCGTGACGGAAGTACGATATCGGTGAAATTGCTTTTAAAGAAGCCAACGTATATCTCAGAAAGTGGTTAAGAGATTACATAGATTTTTCCAACAAGGTTTCAAATAGAAGAAAAATAATGTATAGGAATTAAATCAAATAGAAGAAAAATAGTATAGGAAACATTAAACGTACTCAATATTATCATTATTCCTCCTTTTTATTCATTATTCTAACGATTCTACAATAAAAACTTTTGTGTTGATGTATAATATATTTTTTATAATCTACTATTATTCTCTTTTTATGTTATTCAAAAAATATTATGTTTATCTTGAAATTACGAAAAATAGAAATTAAGCAATTTAATGCTTTATTTAAAATAATTTTTTAACAGAAAAGAGACGAAGAGAAAAACTTCTTAAGAAAAATAAAAAAGTATAATATAAAGAAATAATAGAAGAAATTAATGTAACGTTACAATAGCAATTTGTTATATCATATTTAAAAAATTTACATGTTATTAAGCTGTTAAATATAAAATATATTATTAAAACATTAATAAATTTTTTCATAATTAATACTTTGAAGATTTAACAAGTATATTTCTTAAGATTATAAGTTTTTTCAACGAAGTTTTATTTTGTTAAAAATATAATCATTATTTATTCTATATCATTAAAATTTTCTTGATTTTGAGTCAAATTATTATTATTATATTATATTGCAAAAACTCAACAAGGTGTGATACAATCATAAGAAACTTTTCCAGTTTTTACTCACAATGGAAAAACTGTGAGAAGTTGGCTTATGTAATTCTTTTATTGTTATAAGAACAACAGTGCACACATGGAAATTTTATACTTCCACATACGTATAATTTACATTTGCCCTTGCTGTGAAAATCAGATATCAGATATCATCAGCAGATGTAGATATAATGAGAATCAGACTTCGTTAAGGATTATTATTATTATTTCGTTCAATCTTTTGTATATTATTTCAGAACACAAATAGACAGAATTGTATCAATCGAATATTAAGTCGATTTAATTCTGAAAGTAACAATATTTATAACTGGTTCGATTTACAAGATTAATTTAACAAGATTTATATGATTTGTTAATTATCTATTTATGCAATTTATATTTTGTTCTGGATAATGTAAGGACTTTTTTGTCATTTATCTCGTTAATGTATTGCTCAGATCGGACATGCATTTTCCTTTATATTTACGCGTGATATTTATAACAAGACTTTTATAATTACAGATATAGATGGCTGACGTTTGTCGATGCAGGAAGCAATTTCTCGCAAAGATTGTACGAGATGAGAATCATTTGCATTGCATTAGTTGCATGTAATTAATACTTATACAGGCATAACAATGCATACTTTGTGAAAGAAAGAAACTTACTAGAGCAAACCACATGAAAATTTCAAAAAATTTATAAAACTAGTTCTTAAAAACTGCTATATAATATATTTATAATGTACGAGTAATAAATGTATAATATACATATAAATGTATTTGTAAAAAGTTGAAAATTTGTAGTTGTTTTACAATATATATTAATTTAATTGGCACTTCTTAGTGATTCATATGTTATTTTTTGAATTATTGTATTTATATGTTAATATAAAAAATAAAAATTATTATTACGAACTGAATATTTTTGAGTTTTAAAATAAATTCTGATACATAATCCATAAAAATTGCTGTAGAACATATAAAATTATTTTTAAATGTAACACGTTCGCCATCTATTGGTGAAACCTTTGACTATCCCTTCAGTACATGATGAGACAGAATATCTGCCGGTAGGCTCTACATTTGCCACACAATCTGATAATTACTAATTTGCAGATCATTGATACAAAAGCAGCATTGATACAAAAGTTCTAAAGCAATGAAAATTTCTTTTATTTGTAATTTTTCTGTCCATTTCCGATTCGATTTTTTTATTAATAAAATTTTTAATCATAGAAAAATATATTAATAACAAATAAGAAATATTGCATCATATCGTTTCTCAGATTATCGTTTATTGCAAATATTTTACGTTAAATTTTTTAATAATAGAATATTAAATTCAAATTCCCGAAAAGATTTTACCGTTTAATTACATCCTGTGAATTTTATACGCTTATAACTGAAATATAGGACTTTTCAATTTAAAAAAATATTCAAATTTCATCAAATTGATCCAAGAATATACATCGTTAAAAGAAATAATGGCCTTTTAAGGGTATCTGAGAATGGATATCAGGGATTCCTATCCCTCGCCTACCGTTAGCTTCCGCAATCGCAGCGACAGAGAAATCGCTTTTAAATTCCACGAAATCTAAAGAAATGCGAGTGCCACGATTGCATGTAGTTACGTTTCCGTAGACATGGACGGGAATGAGCGACTCCTGTACGCGGCTTTCCGGGAAACTTTTTCCTCGCGTCACCGGCAAAGGCGATCACGTGCGATTTACGAAAAAAAAAGGGGAAATAAAAAGCGGCTAAAAGGGGGAAGAAAGAAAGGGATCGCGATCGGGTGGGTCGTGGTCGTCTATCGCTATTTCGTGCCCCGGGAATAATGGGCGCGCTGGGATAATGGGCGAGCGTACAACGAAAGCGCGGCTAACAATGCAAAAGTGAGGCTTAATTAGATAAATCATTGTTTTGAAACGTGAGCCCGCAATCAGGGCCGCAACTAGCGCCCGCAATTGATGCAGCGATACCGTCGCTGCAGCGCGACACGGCCGCGCACTGCTCGTAATTGCATGCTATGAATAATTACTTCTGCACTACCTGACCAGGGGTAGCCAACTGCGAGACGGTACGATCGCGCACCGCGGCTCTCTTTTACATAATATTATTAGCAGCACCGGCTCTTTAGGGAGAACCGAAGCGAACAGCCAAAGATATAGATATGCATTGTACTAACAATAGTACTTTTAAACAGTAAAAGTTCTCAATTGTTCCCTCCCGTATAAAGCGCAAAACATATACTTGAGTAAGCTTTCAAGCTATTAATAAAGATATAAAATTCCAAAATAATCTATCCTTATAAATATGATGACCATATTTCTTTATGAAAAATAAAGGACACCTATCCTTTTTCCATAAATAAATACAATGTAATATTATTATTATCATTAATATTTTTTCCCTAAATATATATTTATATGAAAAAAGTAAAACAATTTGTAAACTAAAACAATTACCTATATATAAAAAAAGAAACTTTATTTACACAAAATATACAAAGATGAGAAAGACTGAAATATACACGGAGAGAATTTTTTATTATATTTTACCGTAAAATTCACCACAAATTTTAATATGTTTGGTGATAAGAGTGGGATAACTAAATAAAAATTAAAAAATCTACTAATATTACCAAAAATGATAGGAATTTGTGAAATATACAACAGAAATTTTATAAACTACATAATAAAAATTACCAAGCAGATTGTAACATTAATCAAACAGATTTTATACTTTATTGTGATAGATATGAATAAATCGGAAAGAATTTATAAAAATCTTCGAAATATTAGTTATCCCACGATTATCATGATTTTTAGACTAAATTTTAAGAGAAAATTCTTTCCGTGTAAGATATTTTATAGGACTTTTCAGAAATAAAGGACAAAAGTGAGCTTTAAAAAAAATAAATCTAAAGTACACAGACTTAAAATAAAGGATTGTTCTCTGTAATATAACGGATGGTCATCGTACTTATAAATAAAAAAAAGCTTCGTAGAGTGTTTCGAAATATTCCCCAACTGTAGAAAGTTTAAAATATCCTATTTAAGTGAGGCAATGCAAAATGAATAAGACATTTTTAAATATACAAAATGTACCTAATGATATCTAATGCAAAGCTGAAATTATATTCTGAGATATACATTTAAAATCCATTTTAGTTTTAATTTTTTAAATTCTATTTGTATTATTTCAGTTTCCAATAATCCTCTTGTATGACGTCAGTAACATCAGCCTTTTTCTAAATCCAAGACAAATTCGAAAGATACTATTAAACTATTCTCACGTTTAGTTGCAAAAGCAACTGTTTTTCTTATACTTTCTTATACTCGAAATACGAAACTGCACTTTTTTTGTTGGCAGAATATTAAGGAAACGAACTTCTTGGCTTTAATTGGTATCCCTAAACCGTCGATTTGTTTCGCAATCTTTATCCCCCCAAAAAATATCATAATGGAAATTCGGAAACTCCGAGGCCCTTTCGTGATGTGCGGCCTCGGCGCACTATTCTCTCGGCCGTCAATTTTTGAGCATGCATAAACAACCTGTCCGTGAATTTCCGAGTAATGAATAAGTTTACTGCGGCCTCTATCTTCCTACGGATGGTAGAGTTCCCCGCATTCTTTCCGCGGCATCGCCGGCCGTACGAATTAATGCAAACAACGATGCGCGGTCCGCGCGTTACGAATTTACCCTTACTTTTATCTGACCACCGTCATGCGGGGAATATTACAAGGTTGCCATTTGACGATGCGGATTCGCAGGTTTCTCGACATACATCGCGTGCGCGTGTCATTTACAGCGGCGCTGCCATGTAATGCGCGATGCGCCATGAAAACGCTTTTTCCGCTGCGATCGGCCGGCCCCGCACTCCGGGCGTCGAAGGAAGCGCGGTGTTCAGTTGAATCGTCAACGAACTGCTATTGATATGTTGACAAAATTATTAGCTCCATGCCTATTGATCGTATCGTCAATATCATCATGTTATTATTATCTTGTCCCCACAGGGATAACTTTACTAGAAGAACTTCTAACAAATCGACTTCCAAAAAAATAATTGAAGGGAAATATATTCTGATTATCTTTCGTCTTATTGATTATTTCCATAAATATTGAGCGAATATTTCTAAAATGATTTTTCTCTTTAATAAATGCTCCTGCGAATTTAAAGTACATTTTTTCATTTTATCTAAATGATATTTTTTATGCAGTCTTTTTATCTCAAAGAAGTATAAAGTTATAATGTTCAATAAAATTTTTTTATATATAGATATAAAAAAAGAACTTTGTTTTTAGGTATTCCAAAATATTATTTAGAAAAGTATTATTAACGGTAATGAAATATTTCGTGAAACTGTCATAAAGTTTTACATGAATTCTAACAGATAAACATATTAGATAAATTGTATTACAAGATTTTATAACAAGCAACTGCTCGTTTTAATAATGCTCATTGCAAATAATTGAGTGTAATTATTTCTATACGTAATTTAACACGTAATAAATAAATCACCTTGTTATATTTTTGTTATATGTTAAGAATATGTGCAAGATAGACGTTATCAGATAAGAAATAATAAAGCATTTATTATTTCTGAAATAATAAGGCAGTTTGCGTTTTCTTATAGTAGTTTTTATAAACAAAAATAAGTTGTATTCATTAATTATCATTTTAATAAGTTATTTCTTTATATCATCTCTTTTTTTACTATATTTGACATGTGATAAAAATAATTTTAACAATATTTCGGTATAAAGTAAATAGAAATGAAATTTTTTCTCTTATTAATTAAGAGAAATAACAGTAAATTTTGAAAATTACATTAGATTCAAATTTATTGCCATATTAAAGAATAATATAATCTCACGTCATTTTTCTATATTAAATCGACATAAATTTTTACGCAACTTTGTTGCTAAACGCTAAGTTGCGTTTTGAATTTTTTACGTATGTACTAAATACGTACAAGTATAGAAATTACAGTAATAACCGCGCTGTATTATTTTGTCCAGCCTTCATTATTAGAAAATGAATAAGCTATCGATAAGTTTAGAGTCGAAAAATTGTAACCTCAATTTTTAAGGATCTAAAGTGCCGCTGACAAGCCAAAGTCAAAGCTAGCGAGTGAAAGATAAGCGCCATGTCAAACGAAGCACTGAACTTTGCCACTGCGGAGCCTTTCGAATTAATGGCAATCGACGCCGACAGGTTTCGCCGCCTTTATGCGATTATTGGGGCCAATATCGGATGATCAGGGTACATTGAACTCTATACGCAAGTGGTAGAATGACAGCGTCAAATACAATTCTTTTAAAATACTAGGAAGTGTACACAGTTAACGCTTGCTCGGGGTTGAGCATCAAAACAGACAGATGTTATTTTACTTCTTTCGAAACATGCAATCTTGCAGCGGCGCGCGCTGAAGTATTACAGGAAATAGAAATATCAAATACCAGTTTCGTTGATCTATTTTCTCAGAAATATTTCCCTGCGATCGTCACACACTACAGCGAGATCACCAAAGCGAGAGACACTTTCGAAAGAGGAAATCCTATTAAACTAAACGGACTATATATAGTCGCAAGCGTACAAATTCTAATACCCGTACACAGACATTGTAAATGCGTTTTCGTGCATTGCGCAACACGCGATCCACGGTACATGGTACACGTGGCGCATACGTTATCCCTTCATTATCGAAAATGCAGCAACTCGCGGCTCGTTCGTCCGCGACTCGCGGCGATCGGGGCGACTAGAGAAGAGAGCGAGGAGAAGGCGAGCGAGATCCAGGGGCAGTCCCAGCTTTCTGCCTACCTACTCGTGTTACGTTTATCTAATTGGCTCGGGACGTACGTAGCGGAGCCGCAAAAATACGTATCCAGAGTCCGTATCGCGGCGGTGCGGTGTGTGTCGAACCGATGATTATCCCGGCTTCCAGCGGGCCGTGCGGCGCGCGTTACATTGTTATTATAATGAAACAAGGATAAATACAAGCCGCCGGTACGTGATCGGTGCAATTACCTTCTTATGATGATTTTCGTGGCCGAGAAGACGTGGAGCGCGCGGAGAGGAAGACGCGAGAGAAGGAGAGAAGAAACGGAGAAAGAGGGACGAGGCTCTCCGGCCGCGCCAGTTCGCTCGGTCCGGAGAAATTATCAGAAATTATGAGCGAAGAAATTGGTAGTCTAGCCCGCGGTTGATTGACAGCCCGGTCTGCCCAGGCAGCGTTCTTCTTCACCCCCTCGCCACCCGGTATCTGTCCTGAGTTTCTGTCCCTATATCCGAGCATCTCAGCCATCGTTCGTACCCTCGTTCCTTCCGCCAGTCCCTCTCCCCCCAACCCCCCGTTTTCACCCCTCGTCGCCCCGCTCACCGCGACAAGTCGCGGTCTTTTTCCTCGATTGTCCCTTAGGACGGAGGGATAATCCCATGATTGGAAAGCATTACGGACCCGGAGCGACTTTCTGAACGGGCGACGCATGTCGGGAGAAACAAAGGAGTCCTTGCTGAAATTGTCGTCAATCGCATACGATAATGGGGCGGCGCGGGTCGGCTGCTGCGACTTCTTCGCTTGACCGAGAGCCGGGCATTCCGGGAAGGATGGCGGACGAATAATTTAATAATTGTTAGGTAAATGATTTGAATGCGGGGCGACGATAATAGAATCACTGTCCTTGAGCGCGAGAGTTAAAGCGTAGTGCTGTTGGCGAAACTCTTTTATTGCGGAAAGTTGCCTTAGAATGTGCCATCTGACAAAAATAATTCATTCTCAATATGGAAATTTTTAAAGAAAATATTTTAAAGAGTTCCGAAGAATTTTTATTGTTCTATTATTCTAATATACATTGGAAAAAAATTAAAAACTGACAAATTCAGAAAATATTATAATAGACTTTAGTCTAAAGTATTGAGTTCTATTATAATAACCAGAATATTTTATCAATCCTACAAGATTTTCTGATTCGTCCGTTTTTAATCAGAATATTTTTTCAGTGTATGTATTGCTAATATTTGAAATTGTTCTATATTATTTCAAACGTATAGTATTGTTTGTTAACAGAGAAATATTCCAGTTTTCAAATTAAAATTAAATGGAACTTAAATTGGCAAAGTATAAATCGTTGCAACAAAATAAGGATAAAATTTTGTAATCGTAAATTAATAGCGCATATAATAACGAGCGATAGCTAAAATTCGTTAGAACAAGATTACTCGAATTTTTGATGGTCTTAATAAGATTTCGAGAACATTACACGTTGAAGGATACGTCCGCGCATATAATGATCGGAAGTATCCATCACAGCGCCGACACATGCCCAAGATGGCTGCGTCTGCAACCTGGCTGCAATAATTAAAGTATTTAGTGTGGCTTCCTTTCCAACTGATGAAATCTCGCTACCTCACCACACGAGATCTTTTTCTCGGTAATAGCAACTATGTATTTTCCACGTTTTTCTTAGAAATATATATATATATATTGCATAGAAAGCGAAATGACAGCAACACACTTTCGTGATAATTATAAATAAAACTGAATACAATATATGTAAATTAAAATTGATGGCAACATTGATATAAAAAATTTATTCAATCCAAGAATAAAGAAATTTACAAATAAAGTTAATGCATATAAAAAATGTCTCAATAAATGAGTACGAAATAAGATCTAATAAAAGTACACCTTGTTTCAACTAAAAGAAATAATGATATTTTTTTGACTTTTTTTTCAACGACCTATTAAAAAACACAAGAGGCAGACGTTATATTCGCGATCACAATTCAAGCCTACAATCAGTCGTCCGGCGTAAATCTTGTTCTAAAGTTTAATAAAAGGCGTTGTTCCAACGAATTTATGATATCGCGATTGAAATTACAGCGCCGGGACAACACGAGACGCGGTACGCCAAACTAATGCACGCTTCGCGTCTTTCTGATCGATACCGGCACTTTTCAAACTTCGCGACTCGCTCTTTACAGTAAATTACTCCAGTGTATCGTGATTATCGAAGCGCACAATCGGGCGGACTCGATTCAAATGTCAAGGATGGAATAATATTAACATTATTAGTATCGTAAATTATATTATATTGTTATATAGTTCCGGTTATTATCTTCTCACTGATATCAAAAGCTCGTTTGCGATATCGAAATAAAATGCGAAGAATTAATCGATAATTAAAACGCCAAGAAGGAAGCGTCAATCAATTCCTACATTCGTGCTTATTAAAACTTATTGCCGGATTTAGATTAGATTCCCAATTTTGTTCAGCACGGAAATTCTGAAGAACGTTCGATAAAACTATTAAATTACCTTTGCGCCAAGATTTATTGACGATTATAAACACGAATAAGCTTATCGTAATTTCAAGATATTGCTGTATGTCAAAAAAGAAACTGTCTGTCAAAAGCAAAAAAGTATTTGGTCATTACCTAAATTGGGCCAAATTGATATCGAGATAATATACGTATACCTAAATTAGGAACGTTTAGGTTCCATTATAATTCTCACGATAATTCTCTTCTTAACTCTCCATTTTTATTGTATGCCGAAAAAATGTAAAATATAATCTTTCATATTAAATATTAAACATTCAAATGTGTATGTGTATTACGTGTGCATGTGTATAACAATATAATAAATAAAACTTTATATAAAATATTATAATTAATTTTATAGTTTTCTATATTTATACGTCCTAACTTTTTGAGATCTGAATTAATCGTAACAGAAGCGCTATTATTTCATATTCTGTTTTAATATTATCGTTAACACCATTGCTTGTAATATAATTGTAACATAACAACCATAATTTTTCATATTTGAGAAAATTTTAAGAAAACGATTAGTCAACTATTCAATTATTTATTCATTGCTTTAAGTGTTTAGAACAATGTTTAATAAAAAAATCATATTAAAATTGTCTTTTTTTTATAGAATATCTCACTCATAATAATAGTATGATATAAAAGCATATTCCAATAATTAATTAAAGTAAAAATCCTAATACAAAAACATTTTAAAATTACAGTTTTTCAGTTATAAATAATAAATAATTAAATTTAACTATATTTAGCGGCAAAATACGCGTTTAAATTTATAATTTAAGCGCATATACGCATACCAATTTATCATCTATTATTAAATTTACATTATTTTGTCTTGTTGAATTGTTTTCATTGTTTGTAATATTCAAATTTAAGTATTTCATGATTGAGAAAAGTCATAAGTTCTACAGAAATAAAAAGGTAAAAAATATAACATTTAACATAACGAACTGTTCTATGAAACTAGTATATCAGTATATTAGCTAGTAAAAATTTTTCATAATAATTCTTGTAATATAAATTTGTATGCATTTCCAGGTCAATATTTTACAAATACTAATTATAATTGTCAATATTTTACAAATACTAATACTATTTTGTTCTATATAAAATTATTTATCAGATCTCATGTCTCTTATTTTACGTTTCAACTGTCCCAATTATGAATTAATCCATAAAAAATTAGAATAAAATTGGCACTTTATAACAATTAAAACAATCAAAAATTATCAATATTTCAAATAAATTAATTGCAATGTATTATGATTGTAAAAAAATTGTATTCCATCTTAATTTATATTGATGATATATGCATATAAAATTGTGAATAACGTTACGTAATATATGCGTAACCTTATTAAATTTTAAATAATATTATTGTGCATTAATTTATTCCTAATGATAATTTAATTTTGGACATAAAATATAAAAACGCAAACCTCAATATCGACCTTAAAGAAATTTTTGAGAGAATAAATAAAAAAATTAAATAATTAACAATTTTCTTTCTATAGATTCTTTTAATTATCTTCTATAGATACCTATTATTGCCTTTTAAATATGTTAGCATATTATTAATTATATTAGATTTATTTTAAATATCTTTCTCTTTTTATTATTTTTTACTATTTATTTAAACTGCAAATTTTAAAATTTACTATACAGGGTGTCCCAGAATTGTGGAACAAATTTTCGTGAGCAGGTAGAGCGGACGAAACTGAATCGAAAAATCCTTTACCATTTTGCAATTTTCGCAATAGTTAACAAGATATTAATGATTAAAAATTACCGTATTAGCCCGGCCCTCCGCCGAATATAAGCGCGCGGCGCGAGAGGACCGCCCAGCATTGCTAGGCACTCGAGGAATTGTTTACTACACGCGACAATGCCTACGAGCGGCGGTTTTGAGCTGCGACTGTCTCCCTGTTTTTGTAGAAAACAACTCCTCTTTGGAAACAATGACGCTGGGCGGTCGTATCTCGCCGCGAGCTTATATTCGGCGGAGGGCTGGGCTAATACGGTGATTTTTAATCATAAATATCTCGTTAACTATTGGGAAAATTTCAAAATGGTAGAGACTTTTCGATTCAGTTTCGTCCGCTCTATCTGCTCAAGAAAATTTGTTCCACAATTCTGGGACACCCTGTATATCTTACATATACTATGTATGTATATTTATATTAATATACTTAAAACTACGCGAATAATATTATTGATATTATCTTGCATATATTTTTGCTTGTGTCTCTTACATACCCTGTCTCGTATAATTAGTACTTGATAAAAACTATAAGACTCGGAGACCATTTTTATTTTACAGAAACGATTTATCGTTTATTATTTTTTGCCAATTTTATTTTATCTTTAAACATATCCTTTGTAAGGATATGTGCATACATATCCTTTGTGAGATTATCTTTTGTCTTATAAATTTTATACATATTATTTTAATTGTTATGTTATAACAAAAAACGTACCTAATTAATGATACAAAAATATGTCAGTAATTGATCAATATATCAATATAAGTTTGTTCCCGTGAGCTCAGTATGTATGTACACAGGAGAGCCTAAATGAGGTCCTTTTTCGGTGTAGTTAGTGTAGATGAGTGCACCATCTTTAGGCTTCTTATTGATCTTTGAATTTGAGCTTCTTCAATAGAAGACCTACACTAGTTATATCGAAAAAGAATCTCATTTATGCACCCCTGTGTACATGCGAAAGCATTTGCATAGGCACAAATTCCAGAATTAAATAAACACTAAGCTGTTCTAACTTGTCCATTTTAACACAATGATTTTATGAGCAATTATAATATTTTAATACTTTCGAATTGTGATATGTAAATTTTTATATCTTATTCATTTTTATAAATCCATTATCTTAAATAATAATAACCTATATTTAATCACTCACCGATGCGCAACAGCGGAGTTGAACTACGTTGAACTCTACGCTGAACTGTAACACACAAGCATATCCAAATTATAGCAGCGTTTAATATAATTGATATTTAAAGTTATAATGATTGCGTGTATAAATAATAATTTGCTTACCTCTTAGTTGCTCCGCCGTCGCCCGATACCTCCCAGGCCTCCTTCTCCTCTCAGTTTCCTTCGATGCGTTCATACAACACTCGTGAAAGACCTGTTAATTACAATTGCGAATTAATGATATGATGATTGTATGACAATGCGACAGGTACTTCCGATATTAATCACGCATTATTATATTATAACGTAAAATTTTCGCAAACAAATCGTACAATCATACAAAATTATTTAAATTAATAACTGCTTAAAAACATAAATTAAAAACATAAATTCAAAAATACACAATAAAATTTGTACCAGAATTGCATACACAATATGTTTTAAGTAAGTAGTTAAGTAAAACATGTGCATTGTTAATAAATAACTGATGTATTATGCTTTTTGAGTTACTCAATCCGAACAATAATTTCTGAGAGCAATCGGTTTACGCAACTGAATTACTCTTATGATTAACTTCATTTCACTTAAAGTTAGATTTATTCAATATTTTTAAATCAAAAATAGTAAGCGGGTCATACTTAAATCAATGTTTAATTTAAATATCGTAAAGTAAATAAAATATTACAAAGAACAATTTATAATTCTAGATTTCTCTTTGATTCCATCACTTTGAATATAATTGTTATCTCAACGCTTATATATCGCCATTATAGAAGTGAAATACACTCAACTGTTTTTTATGTGGCTTTTCAAAAAATTTTTTGAAATCTCTTGTGTTTATGTACAAATTTTAATTGTAATTTTTAATAATGAATTAATAAAAATTGTTCAATCAGACACATCTTCCCGTATTAACAAAAAAAAAACGGGTTAGAACTTCATATTTCAGCAGTTTGATTGTCAATTATGATTTGATTATTATTCATACATGTATACTGCTCGCCGTTATTCTCTTCAAATGTAATCATGTAAAAAATAACACAAGAAACGCAAAATAACGCGATTTTTTCCAAATAACACGATTGTTTTAATGGAATTTCTTTTTACGTGGAACATATTTACCACGTAAAAAGAGAGTTGAGTGTGCCTCTGCAACTGGTATTGGTTAATTGTTCCGCTCGGTACCTATCGCGATCGAGTTTTGAAGGGGAATAAGACGATACGCGCAACTACCCGCTTACTCCGAGTCTCGCAGCTCGAGTGATAAGCAAATCGTTTTTGTAAACACAGTGTACCGTATGCCGCACACTAAAGCCGGCTCGTCGTTGACACTGAATATTCGAAAAATTACCGTTGAATTTACTTTTACGTCAAAAAGTAATTCTTGACAATCGATGTAAATATGACAGTTTTTTTACGCGAATCAGTTGATTTTGGCAGCTCGAATATTACTTTTCGTTCTTATTATGCTGAGCGAATATATATCATATTGGCGAGAAATTTGAAGCGCAACATGAATCCAATAAGTACTGTGAGTTAAGTTGTTAAGTGAGTTAAGAATGTAAATCCTCGTAAATATCTTATCAAAATTTTAATCTGATCTTTTTTCTTTATAATTGTCTCCTCAAAAGAAATCACTTCGTAAAATATCTGTTTTGAAAGATAGATCAATCGTGAGAGTAACCAGTCGTGAAAGTAATCAATCGCGCATAAACTGGTATTCCTTCACTATTTTTAGAGAATGTGATTGCATGTTTTAATTTATCATTGTCACGTATTGAGGAATATCTCGACACAATACGGAGCACCTCATGCCGCTATTTGCCTGTCCAAATCGCGAATATTTGGTTGCCGCGAATAGTTGCTTGTTGTCCTTATGTACAATGCATAACGCTGCATGAACAAAAATTCCGGAAACTGTGTTAAATACTATGAAATATTTAAGTTATAAAATTTATATCTATGCCAAATATCTTCACACATAAAACTTACCAAATTATAATTTTGACGATTTTTAATTTGTGTCCAAATTCATGATAGAATTTTATTTATGTTATATTTACTGTGTATAATGAAACGTTTGAATAATCAGAATATCAGAATACTATATAAAACGTATTAAAATATACATATAAAATTATAAATAGAATTTCATTTTAATAAATTGTGTAATATTGATTTTACCAATTAAAATTTTTTATTCAGGATATAATATAATGGTTTTCTACTAATCATTTTTTATTTGTACACAATTCATGTATTCTTTATGTTCTCAATTCGAAAATATAAACGAATTATAAACGAAGATAGTGTTAAAACATAATGTATGATATATTCAATTCAAATATCGCTGAGGAATTATTTCCCGCAAATATTATGAAAAGACTTAACTTGTAATTTCTATTTGCTAACTATTGTTATTTCAAATGAATGTATCGTGTGAAATATCTATTCCAAAAAATAGTCGTCGCTTTGTTGATCATAAAAGAAACAATATAAAATTTAAAAAATAAGCGCCGCCAGATTATTCGTATTTAATTATTTAATACTTTTTGTGAGGATTTTAATAATTGTTTAATTATTTCATTTAAAGATTTATTAAACTTAATGTACGAAAAACATGGTTTTATTTTACAATAAGAAAAGTATAAAATTAAAAAAACCCTATATACATATACATATATAATGTTATTTGTTTATTTTTATTTAATTATAACTTTAATAAATTATAAAAACGAGATAAATAAAGAACAATAACAATTTAATTTTCATTTATCTTGTAAAATTTAGTAAAATCATATAACTTCTAAAGAACTGGAAAACTGAAGAAGAAATAATAAATATAAATAACACTAAATTAATTTTTAATTTAACAAATAGAATGATAAATACGCGTGTAAATTTACGAAACTTAGCGCGTAAATTTCTACGCGAAACTGGTGATCAAATTCATTTGCGGTCAAAAACTATTATCTTAAGATTATAATCTCAAGATTTTCATATTAAAATTTTTTATTTTAATTAGAATAGGATATCTGTTAAAAAGAAATAGGATATCTGTTAAAGTCATGTACTACAGTACAGTAGTTACGACATTATAAGTGCAATCATTTCAATTCTATCGTTTCAATTTACTTTCTTTTCACAGCACTGTTACAAAGAACGCGTTGCGGTGTCTTAAAAGCGACGTGTCGATCAAAAGGGCTAGGAGAGACGAAGTGGCACAGAACTTGACCTGAAAGAAGCGTTTCTACGGAATGATTGCGCGGAATGGGACCACGGGATTCGGCGTAATTCTTTAACAGCCCAATTTCACGATATAAAGGAGTCGGGATGCTATAATGCCGCCTCTGCTTCCTTCCAGGGAACTCCGTCGGTCGCGGTCGATTGTTTTGTATTTCGGGGAGGCCCAATAAAGCGTAGTGCCGACGACGGTGCGTCTCGATGTAAGAGAACAGAGTGCGCCCACGGCGCTTATTAAGGCTTCGGATTTTCGTCTGGCCCGTCGCTTCGTCTTGACAAGGAAATCGCTTTCAATGTAGCGGCCGCGGTGTCGATCCGAGATTGCGTACGTATGTGCAGGCAGATCCGATAGAAATTTACGTGGATTGTCCGTTAATCCCTCTCAAAGTATAAAATTCCTTCTTTTAAAACGAGATTATTTTATATTTTAACGAATAAGGTACTAAAATATCATCGAATCTGTGTCTTAATGTCAAAACTCATTTTACTATAATCAAGATGTTTGTTCTAATATCTAACGATTCTCGAACACTCTGCACATATTCTTCTGAAAGCGACATCCTTGCTAAGAATAGATTTAATGGAAAGTTTTGCGTGTTTACATGATTTAATAATAATTAATTGCAACGTTAAATGCTAATAATTTACGTATTACGTATAACACTGTAAATTAAATTAGACTATTATTTTAAAAATATTATTCATTATACATGAGAATTTATTGACAATCATATCGTGATATTACATACGAAAACGTTTTAATACTCTATATTTTAGTTTTTAACCAGCTGCGTGATATTTATATATTTTATTCAAGAATATGAATTAATTAATTATTAATTAATTTTATGATTGGAATAAAAAATAATTTATTAGTAAATACAAGATGAATAAAGGTGCAAAAGCACATTTTATGCATTGTCGGTCTGTGTTATATGACTTAACAATGGGATTTATGTCATGCACATAGGAGCAACAGCAATGGCGCCATTCTTGAACCACAACCGAGACGACGAAGCAACGAAATTGCGGAGCGGAGGTGCGATAATGAATAAATTGGCGGCGAATATAATAAGTTATACCCGAGATGAAAGGATCTGTAAGCAAAACAAGAAGGTCATTATGTGAAGTACACGATTCTGTCTGCTATTTCATTTAAATAGCCATTTAGATCGTCGGCATCAGCAAAAATAAAAACGGGAAATCAGATGCTTTAATCAAGTTTCACAAATAACTGTTCTCTCTCCCTCTTTCTTTCTTTCTTATTATTTTGAATATAAAAAATATTATTACATGATGCACCTGGTACTGTTTCATATAATGATTGGAAAAATAGTTTAGTTGTTAAATCTAGCAGATTAAAATTTGCTAAATAGTATTCGATATTTATAAATGCATTCAAATTAATTAGGAACTATTTATTAATAATCAAATCAATGTTCTTTCTCTATTACGTAATTTGACGTTTTCATGTAAGTAGCTGAAAGCACTCTTGTGACATTGAAAATTTCAAATGAAAGCGAAATATGTGATATATTTAGTTATTCGAATATATTTCCATAAATTTGCATAAGAACTGTTTTTTTGACGCTAAAATTTTCTGGGACGCAATCTCCTTCAATGGATTCCATCGTGGCACCTATTAATTTCTATGATATCAATGGCAGTACCGCAATGTAGCTCATTGATAGCGTTATCTCAGAGCGCATGCACGTGAAGCACGCGATATTAGCCGACATAGAACGAATATGGGCAAAGAAATCATACTAAAATTTGCATTAGTTAGCTAAATCTCTCTCACTTACATAATAAGGCAATAAATTGAGGGCAACCGTCTTATTAAAGATTGCCTGTGACAAGGCACAGCCAAACATATCAATAAGTATAATATCCAAAGCGTTCCGTTTGTAATTTATATAAAGAAACATAGTTTTAAATACATATGTGATATTATTATTAAAGTTCGTCTATTCAAAATTTTTAGCCAAGCTGGCAATTTGATGTACGTTAAATATCTTTCAAACGCTTTATATTTTTACACAGTGGATTAGATTATTTTTCAGATAATTTAAAAAAGAATTTAACTCGGTTTGCTTACAAAAGGATAAAAGTTCAATTATTTCACAGAGGAAAACAATTCATGTAGTATATGTATAAATGTAATAAATAATTAAAGATATATGTACATATCTTTTAAATCCTTGAAAATAAATTATCTTAATAATTCAAATAAATAATGATACATGAACATGCAGCTATATACAAATCGATATAATCTGTCGAAACTTGATTGTTTCGTGTTGTGATATTCATTTACCCGCTTTCTTTTGAAATATTATTCCTCGTAATTATATAGACGTAAATTGAAGTGTTGTAATAATATCAGAATTATTCTTTTATTGTTAAATTATTAATTTATAACGGGAATAATATATCATGAATGGAAAGAATTGTAATTATAACGAGAATAATATATCATGAATGAAAGAATTGTTTGATATCAATAAATCTTCTCTTAATATCACAAACTAATAACAAAATTATAACTGAATTAATGTATAAGAAAATGTATCTCGCGTTACTTGCTAATCTCTCTTGAACATTTCCTATCTATATTCTGACTGTGCAAACTTAAATATGTGCAAAGCAAGTATCGTGCATTATGGATAGTACACGCTATCCTGATGACTTATCGATGAATACCGTCATGAAAAAAAAATGCGGAAAATTGCAAAATATAAAGTAGTAATAGTAGAATGTAAAATATCAGTATTTTACATCTTATTCCACTATTATTATACATTGAGCGCTGTAAAATTGTATGATTTCCGATATAAATGATTCTTTAACATCTTCTTTTAACATTTTAACATATCTCCTTCTGTGCAAAGATTTAATGCTTTTAATGACATTTTACTCGCATTCTGTTCTTGTAGAACTTTTTCATGATCTTATGTCATATCTCACTATAGAATTTTATTAAGCACATCGCAATTTTTTTTCATGAAGATAAAACATTCTAAAATGTAAAGAATATGACTAGTAAAGATTCGATATAACTTATCAAAAGCGAATAATAATGATAAATAATTACACAAAAGCTTTTCAGCTTTTAGTGGGGCACTCAATAGACTGGCTATTTATATTAATGTTGTAAATAATTTTTATACCATGCCGAATGTTTTGAATCCGACGGCTAAATGCCGTCGGATACTTCCGAAACTGTTACTTGTACCGTCCAAAATTTTATTCTATTGTAAAGTCATCGAATGCAAATTGATACAAACTTGTATAAAATAATTAGATTTTGTTTATTTAATTAGCAAATCATCGAATTTGTTAAAATTACATAATAAATAAAGTTTGGCTCAATTAATAATATTTCGGAAAAACAAAAATAAAGATTAATTTCTTATAAAAAGTATACCATCACTTGTATACATATATTAAGATGTATATATGTATAAAAAATAAAAACGGAATTGTACATATTGCAAAAATATGCATGTTATCATATAATCCTGTTTCTACTCAAAATGTGATTGTTTATGGCAGAGTGAAGTGTCGTCGTATTTTTTCACATATGTATGACATAACAAGAAAGTCTTCGATTCTTTGTCTGAGAAAACTCACATAGGACTGTCCGTACTCATGTGCCCATGTTAATAATTATCATTAATTCTCTAATTATCAACTGAGTTCTTTTAATAGTTGGAAACTGCTGCAACATTTAATGACTGGTGTCACGGATGTCATGCTGCCCTAGTTCTCAAAGATTCAGTCTTCAGAGTTATGTATATCATGCGTTTGTGCACACGCAAGCGACGCGGATTCGGTTTGAAAATTTGTATGCACTTTTAAGCATTAGCATGTAAATTCATTTAATTATTTATTTCTGACATATGCGAGCGTTAAAAACTTATAATATATAGGAATAAAATTTCAAAAATTGATATCTTTGCATAAGTGCACGTATTTATGAAATAATACGTGATACTATTTCTTACTCCAGTTAATAATCTAATCTGGAATTTGTATAATCAAAAAATTAGAAGATTGTTTTAGATTATATTAGAAGATTTCATTATATTATGTAGTTATTTATAGTTTCATTATATTATTTTTATATATCCTTTTACTTATTGTAATTTTATTTTTCGGCAATATTTGTTTATACGAAATCGATAAGAGAAGCATAAAACATTTCATGTAAAAGTATTATACAAAATTTCAAGTAATAATTGAAGAACGTTTCGCAATTTTTCCAAACTTGTTGAAAGGCTCTTTTTCAGATAAATATAGAGTATACTTTCTCTCAATGTGCTATAAACCTCAAATCAGGTTATATAAAATCTGTAGGAAGCAGTTAAATATACGTTACAGTATGCAAGATGACGGATAACTTTTCAAATGTAGGGCGAATAAGTAAGTAATTAATGTGTGATACGATTAAAGTCACGTTCGAAACGAAACGAGCTATTGCGTGATGTACACCTATTCCTACCATAATTAAACACTTAAAATATAAGAGCATAAGCCATAAATGTGACATCCGTTCGTTCTCATCATTATGATCTCATTGCTGATATAATAATCTACTCTACGATTAGGATATTTTAATATTTTAAAAAATCTAGGATTGACGATGGGACTCTTAACTATAATACAATTTTAACAGGGGAGTCATTTGTAGATTTGTTAAATAATTTTTAATTTTTTCAAAAAATTTGCAACATCTATTTTTGCATTATATCAATACCCTTATAGTTTTATAAATTTATATTAAATAATGCAAAAGAGTCTAAAAATTAGAAATTTTTTAAGTGTTAAATAGACAAAGAAATTCTCAATCTTTTAAAGTCTCCATTTTGTCATCTTCCTTGAAAGATAAAAGATAAGAAGATTGTTTTTCTTTCTGCAGATAACATAAACTTAAAGTTACCTCGCAAGCCACATACTTTACAGAGATACAAAATTGCGCGTGCAATCACTCTGACTACCCGGCGATTTCCAGAATATTAAAAGCGATTTGTACCCTGAGAAAATAACAGTGACCATCGCCAGGATCATATTTAAATTGCATCACCGATCGCTCGGCCAAATTGTCTTTACCTGTGTTAACGCCGTTATTTTCCCTGGTTTTTCGATGAATAAAACATGGCGGCAGCGGCGGCGGCCGGCGGATCAGGAACGCGCTCTCCTCGTCTTGACGTTTAGGATCGTCAGCGGCTGCCGCCGCCGCCGTCGAAAATTATTCCAGTCCGTGGATGTCGGTAACTGGGATGGGCCTCACGCTACCCAGAAGAAATACGCTTATTTCTCTCTCAACGTGGAGGAATGGTCGATAGATCGCCGAAGGATCGCCGCTTCTAGGCCCGATGGACGAGCAATTACTCTGAAATTACTCGGATCTACTTTCCTTTTTGGGTTTTGTTTCGAGGCGAAAATATCCCTACACGCGATCGCCATCATCGCCCAACGCCAAATTACCTACCGATAATTAGGTTAGCCACTTATTCGAGGAAAGTCTCACAGGCAACGCCTGTCCCGCCTGACCGTTCGCCATTCTATTTCTCGTTGGAGCACCGGATAATCGAATGTAACGACAGTAGTACATATCTGCAGTAGAAACAACTATTACACAAAAGTCGCATTACTCCCTGCTAAAATAACTGTTTCGTGACTTTACACTTTTTGTACGTTGTGTGAAACCTCGTAAGGAAAGAAGGAAGAAGGAACTAAACGTAGAATGCATGAATAATGCCGTATAAAATAAATCTAATATTCTCTATTTGATTATTCTATGAACATACATAGCAAATATGTTAAATATTATATTTCTTATAGATTTTAATCTTTCTTTTAATAAATGTAGAGAATTTTCTTTTTAATCGATAGAATTAAGAAGAAATTAAATTTGATTATTTAATATTAAATATTATTGCTTCACATTAATTACACATTAATTCACATTAATTAATATTAAATATTATTGCTTCACATTTCTTAAAAGAACTGTCAAATTAACGTATTAAAACCGTCGCAGAAGTGATAATAATCATTCATTACAGTTTTGCTTTTGTTGCTTTGCTAGAAGATTTTAAATATTTAGATATTCGTTGATATCGATCAAAATTAAAAACACAAATGAAAAGAAAAATCATGAAAATTACACAACTCTCACTGCCTTTCATATTACTTCTATATTTCTTGTACTATGCCAATAAAAAAATGCCACTTATTACGTAACAATCACCGCGCTGCGGAAACCAAGCCATCATATTTACACTAGAACCAGAAAAAGTTGTTATATTTAAGTTGCTTTTTAATATTTCGCAGTTAGTCATAAATCGTAACACATAATTACTTTTTACACTCCCGTATTAAAAATTGTTATTATCCATTAAACATTGAGCGTAAAGTATAATTATTTTATTAAATTCTACACGCAAAATTATAACATAATTTTGGTGTATTTATAGAAATGTTGTCCAATAATTTCCTACATTTACATCACTATTATTTTACATGCCAAAACATGTTTTATAACGTGTGAAATGTAGTAAAGCAACAAGAGTAAAATTATAGTAAATGATTATTGTCTCTATAATTGTAATACTAACGAAGAGTCCGATTTCTTTACAAGAAATGCATAATTAAGTCAGAGCAATATTTATAATTATTAATATCAAATGAACGTTTTGCGTTTTCAACATTTATGTGTAAAGTATATCAAAACGATAGAGGATTGTGCGAGTTCACGCCGCATGGTGCGAGATCCATCCAGAATTGTCATGTACAATAAAACGTAACCTGCGTGACCAGACAGCCTCCGTCGTCAAGGAGTTCAACTACCTGTATGATGACAAGTTGGTAACGGGAATTAACGTCAGAAATCAACAGGTATCATGTACCGGTCAGTTTCTTTCTACTGAATATGCATCAATCACATGATCTGCACGAAATCCTTCAGAGGTGTTTATCAAACGAGCCTCACTAATGACTCAAATTATTTCTTGAAAAATACGGAAGTTCGATATCGCGAAATAAATTTTGTTTTAATTATGAATCATGAAATGGGATATCTAGTATGTAAAATTAGAAAATAACAAAGCGTTGATAATCATTTTTACAATTTAAGAATGTCGTTAATTGTCACAATTTCGTGTTAATTATCGATTTAAAAGCGACTTTGAAAAATTTCGCCATTTTTTATTTTTTGTCTTCAATTTTATTATATTTTAATAGTCTTAATTTAAAAAAAATTTTATTTGTATTAAATATATGAATTTATACATACAAGCGGAAATAGGCCATGTATAACCGTAGAGAAATTTAGCTTTATTATGGTTTCATATATGTCTAGGCATACCTATAATTATACGGTGTCTGACGATATTAACAGTCACTTGAAATAACCACGAGATTTACATTACATAAAGTAACGCGCGCGCGCGTTATTAAGAAAATGTTGATCACGTAAGCATGACGCCTCAAAATGCATGGTCATGTGTACGTATGTGTGTGTCCGGCATCTTTCATGTACGAAACATTTCATGAAGAAACCATAATTGTCTGGGAGATCCGCCACGTTGTATTTTTCATCGCGATTTCACTACCGCGACTGTCAGTTGGCAACAATCGAATATCTCTCTGCTTTGCTAACGCGATAATGAAGAAAAATAATGCAAAAAAGTAGGATCTGATTTCTCATTACCTACTTGAAATTTTCTACGTTTCATGAATCTTCTTAATTTTCATTTTTTATTAAAAACTCAAAGAATATTTGTACGGATCGCTTCCACGACATCCTGTAATTTACAAAGGCATACTATAATTACGCACATACTATATGAGATAATTAGAATCAAGTGTTGGTACATAAAAAAAAGGCATCGTGTGAAAAATTTCAACGTGGCCTTCTGATGAAGATACGACTGTGTTAAAATCGTTCATTTCCGCTTTTGCAACTGAATCCTAAGGACCATATGAAGAAATACTCTTATCATCAATGCAACCAAAGGAAATGATATGTTAGTAAATTTAATTTACGAATTTTTATGTGTTATACTCTTTGCAAAGCTAATACTAATTTTTTAAATAAGATATTATTAATATAAAAATATTGTAATATGTTATAATACAGATAAAATACAGGAATAATTTAGAAATTTCTTCTTCCATTGAAAAGTAATAAAAAAATATACAATAAAAGAATGCAGCAAAGAGCAAATTCTCTATTAAGTAGTAAAACTACCTTTGAAGATAAGTAACTGTATCTTTTGTACATGCATTGCTTTATATCTAAATTATTTGATATTGTGTACACAGCACAAACAAAAATACAATAAATTCTAAGTCACGCTAAAAAAATAATGGAGTGTTTCGAAGCAATAATACGAAGGTTCGCGCGCGCGATACAAAGTTAATGTAATTTATCCTATTACCGCATTTGTCGGCAAGTCGTTACTTTATCTCGTAAACCGGCATTAAGAGATGGCCAATTATAGTCCGCCATGCTGAAATGACAATTACTTGTAATAATACTAAGCGCGTAAAGTTGATCGTGGAACGAACAAATTCGAAGTCAAAAGATCGTGCTGATTTAATAGAAAATGTTTTAGAATAAAAATTACAATTCTTTGTTATCTGTTTATGTATTTCCCTTTAATTAAAAGCGAATTTATTAATTTAATTTTTTAATTTAAATTTTTATCGTGATGAATATACAAATGCACAATTACTCATCTTCTAATTTCACATACAAACTTTTACAAAATTAATGTGCGCAGATCACGTATATAGACACATGTAGATGAATTTATATCACAAATTCGTAATATCCGTAATGAATATTCACTAATTTCATATATGTACTATTGTACATGTATCAAATTAGTAAAAATTCAATTTCAAAATTTTATTAAGAATATTAATCTTTCCTTAGAGCAGATATCTAAAAGATATCTAAGAGATATCTAAAAAGATTCGAAGAAGTCTGGAAAAGAAAATTTTATATCTTTTTAAGTTTTGCATTTGTTTGAAATCTCTTGTAACATTTACGATAAATGTATTTATTTCTTCATGTGCGTATTATAAAAATCTACATAATAAAAATGATTACATGTGTGCAATAAAATAACAAACTCTGTTGCGAATTATGTTAAAATATAAATATTCTTCTATTCTCTATAATTAAAGTTGAGTTAAATGTATGTTTAAAGATTTTGAATATAATGTGAAATTTTATCTAAAAACGTTTTATATCGAAATGTTTTATATTAAAACGTATCAGATAAGTAATATACATTCATCGCACTCACAAGTAATATTTGCAAGCTTTACAAAGCATGCAAAACGTTCTTTCTTAAGTTAAGTCAGAATACTGCGATTTGTATGCGTTACCAACAATGGCTCAGTTGTAAAATAATGCATTCGTCATAATTTAACTTTTTAAGAAGTAGATTGTTATAAAATTGATTTAATAGGGTTATTTAATAGAACTTTTTATATACATTTGAATAATGCTTGTACATTATTTGAAAAATGATATGAATCGGTTAAAAGGCTTGGTATCCGAGTCGGCATGTATTTTCCAATAATTCACGTTATCAGCAAGCATATATGCGACCGACATCGCCATGTGAACGCATTTTTCATGTATTTCTCCGATTACCGAACGAACTCAACTGTGTATGCATGTATATACGCGGCGACCGCAATTTACGAGTTGGAAGGTTGCGCGCGAGAACGGATTAACATCTCTCGGAAACTCTGTGTCGCCTTTTTTTTTATTTAGCTTCGCCGCCGATACATAAAAGAGGTTCATTTTTTTCATATCGCAAATCAAGATAGCTGGTGTCTAAACCGCAGCGCTCCAACGTGAAGCCCGGTTTCCCGCGCGCACGTACTATATACTCAGCAATTTAATGTTAAATGCACGTGCGCGATAGTTAGCCGCGGCATACCCCGCGTGCTTAAATCGTGATAATATCCGCGGCGTATATGTCACAAGTGTATAAAGTTAACAATGCTTAATAATGCACGGCTATAGCCGGCCGGGCCGATCCGCGGTATCGATAACTGTCAGCCCGTTTAATACCGCTTTGGAATATCGATAATGGGGGGGGGGGAGTGGGAAAGAAAAAACGTAACAACTGCATATTCCCACATATGTGCTCCCAGAGTACTGTTGAAAAATTTTATCGGTTCTCCCCTCTTCCCCCGCACGAGAATATTCCGCGCACGAAATATTGGCACTCGTTCGTCACCGTCGGACAACACGCTTTTATGCGCCACATAACCGTCGGGCTTTATTACCGGCTCTTATTCCTCCTAAACAACAGTGTCGTAACGGTAAATCTGCCGATCTGTTAATCTCTCGTCCGCGATTATCGATGTCGATGTTGTAACGTCTCGTCGAATCGACTAGATAACGACGACGATAATCCATCGTGGACGCAATAAATACCGGCAATTACAGACTCGCGGTAAAATTACAATATTTCGTTTCCTCGCGTGATAGTATCTTCGTGGTTTTTATCTATGCGTTTTGCATTAAAACCACACATTTACGAGGCGATATCGATGCAAATACATTATTTGCCTTTTGCGCGTCGGAGTTGCGCGAGAGAGTTTAGCCTCTAAAAATTCACAAACGCGACGGATATTTGCAAAAAAAAAAAGAACCGATGCGAACAGCGCAATTATAATAATGGACGTAGCGAAATCGATGGAATATTCAAGTTGCTAATTGCAACGTATAATAAGTTACGTTAATTTATGTAGCACTAGCGGAAGAAATTATAATATCTTCCTAAAAACACGACTGACTTCTGCTGAACTACGACTGCGTAAAAAAAAATGTTTGCAGAATTTACAAATTTGAAATGGACTGGATATTCGTTCTGAGAAGAAATATTATTCAGTAAGAGTCCAGAGATATCGTCCGGCCAGTTTTGCCGGCAGTAACTATGGAAACTGGAGCTATCTCGGCTCGAAGAGCTATCTCGTCGAGCAACACCTCTTCGGTGTTCTCCGTTTGAGGGATGCCCAGCCGCGGATCGTTGGTAACGGCGATCCGGGCGACCCTGGCGACCCCCGTACGGGCTGCGAAAGTGCGGGTTCGGTGGAAAAGGCTTTAAAAAAGAGCCGAGAAAACGAACGAGTGCACGCGACCAAGATGGCGTCGGCGGCCAGGCGGCCCGATATATGCGATGGACAGGATACGGGGGACGAGAACGCGCGGAGCAGGAATGGAAGCCGCAAAGGAGAATGGGGATAATTGCGCGCGAGGCAATGCACGAGGCTCCTCCCCTTATTCAAGCCTAAAGCCTGCAACTGCAAGTGCCAAGCTGCTCACTTTGCGGTGCGCACACATGACACGTTCGGCCGTTCGCGACGCGCATCCCGCAACGTTGATGCCGCGCGCTCCGCCTTTGCGCTACCGCACTACAAGTATGTTCATTATGTGTATACAAACGTCTTATGTGTGTCATATATCTGTGTGTGTGTGCGTGTGTGTGTGTGTGTATGCATTTGTACTCAACAATGACCAGGACTCCCTGGAAATCTGACTCACTCGACGACGCTCGTTGCGTACGTCTATCGATCCGCCTTTTCTCCTTTCTAGATTCGATGGACTTCAGTATTTCAAAAAGTTCGAAAAATGTCGCGAAAACTGAACGATCTTGTTTCGTTTTAAGTTTATCCGCACGCATCTGTCTGACGATGTTAAATAGATGACATCGTGCAAGAATGAGTTAATCGTTAAATTGAGAAAAAATGAGAGAAAAACCTAACGAGCACGACAAGAAAGTTCGACATTCTTAACTTAACGTCCTTGAGAGATAAAATGTATTTTGCACATCTTTCTTTAATTAAAAATAATCGTACTTAATTTAATTCTATATACTATATATTATAGTAATTGCATTTATTTATAATATAATTTAAATTTAATTTTTTAAGAAATCAATCAGACTACATTTATATTCGATATAATATATTAATAATGATTATAGAGGCATATTGCATAAATTTTAATAGACGTTGAAAAGTGTGAAAGAATTTTTTCAAAATTTTTTATTTAAAAAAGAATTTTAGGCATAAAAATTCTTCTATGTAATAAATAAAGGAACTGTCAGAAAAATTTAAGATATTCGAAAATGATGTGAAATAATCAGAAAACTTTACATATAAAGTGCAATTATTAATTATTTTAGGTAAGAAAAGCGGGAGATAATAACAACTATATTGTTCTATTCGTTCAAGCCAAGTTTGAAGTAGTGCGAATTAATTTTTATTAATAATATTAAAAGAGCTTTCTATAAGTAAAGACATGCACGCGAGGAATTAATTAAAACTGTCCTTAGAAAATCTATTAAAAACTATGTATATGTTGCTTTTGTGCAAGCAGATTTTCCTTCATAATTGTTTTGATAATTAAAATACATTCTTTGACGAGAATCTTTTAGTCTCATATAATGAATTTCTGAGAATAAGGATTGAAGACGTACATAGCGTAATATAAGTTCAACGCATTTGCCGCCATTACGAGAAGTACATACATTAATTATCTCCAAAAAAGAAACATCAAGTATGTAAAGTTTATAATGTACATATGTGCATGTGTTTTTTATTTAACACACAGATTGATAATAGTTATGAAACTATTTTTATATTGGATTTTTATAGTTATTAACAAATGAATTGTAATAGCTTGCAGATTTATGTAATTACGTAATCTTAGACAAGACATCGCATATATATGCAATGTATAAACTTATATAAAAAAATTTATGCAAGTATTGTAATAAAATAACTAAATTATGAGAAATATTAAATAAATATTCACATTATTATGTATTGTACTAATAAACAGACTGAAAAAGATATTTCTATCTAGTTTCAGGAGATATCATTAAAAATTTTTTTAAATGGAATGATTTCTAAATCGACCGATTCTAGATCTTAATTTCACGATTTGCACTTTGTGATATTTATACAATAGTGTACTATCATTGTGCTTGTATGAAAATATGAGCTAAATATATTAAAAATATTATACCTATATCATATATTAAAATATTAAGATATAAATATATTTATCTCTTAAATAATATAAATATATCAGTTTCTTTTTATAACAATAGCTATGATAATAATTTGATAATTTAATTTTAATTGCACAAATAATATAGATTATTTAAACAATAATATGCAATTTGTATTTCAAACAAGCAAATATCTGTACAAAATTTAATATAATTTGTTAACAACAGCAGATCATAGTGTGGTTTTGTATCAAAAACCTTTTCATTGCTCTAATTGGAAAATTCTTTACGTTATTAATTTCTATATTAATTTTTTTGAAACTTACCTTTTAAGTAGTTAAGCAAATCTGATTTCTCCAAATCACTGTAAAGAAACAATAAAATTTAATTGCATTATTCTTAATATATAACTGATTAAATAACTAACATTCTACTATATTACGATTAAATAACTAAAATTCTACTATATTACGATCAGTTTATAAAAAGAACAGATAAAATTTACTCCTAAATTTTAAGTATAAAGTAATATAGATTATTTTAATAAAATTTTACAAAATTTGAAAAAACTCTTACAGCATGCACATGCACAAGATTAAATATTTATTAATATGAGAATAATATAATAATGAAGTAAATAAAATCATGCGATATATGTATATTTTATTTAATTATAAAAAAAGAAGCTAAATACGTCCAAGCTGGATCTTGACAGAATAATATTTGATTGAATTTTAAACTGCGGACTTGACGCTACAAATGCTTCGAAGCATTTTTCTTCCCTTTCTTTTTAATAAAGATAGAAGGAGAAGAAGAATGTTTTCAAGCATTTGAAGCGTCAAGTGGACCGCAGTCTTAATAAACTAATTTCTGACAAATAATCGGCGCGCAATTTAAAGTTAGTTTATTAAAATTAACACAAATATTAATCGGTTATCAAGATTCAGCTCGGACTGTATCAACTTTCTTTCTTCGTATTTAATTTGTATAATTTCACGGTGTTATAACACTTATTATTATATTTTATTTGTTATAAATTTCGGTTTAGTTATTTCTCTACTATTGAATTTCCATTAAAGTGATAGATATTTGCAGATAATTAGAAAGAATCTAAAATTAGAAATCCATAATTCCTCGGAATTCGAAAAACATGAATAAAAAAATTATTTAATTTATTTCTAAAATCTAATTAATTAGACATCATCTCACTTTATTATTGCAATTACATATTTTAATAACAATTTAACAAAAATATTTTTCGTTTATAATATATAATTGTTAAATAATTATGTATTTAAAACAAATAATTATAAATAATTTTTAGTAGGTATACACTGAAAAAAAATTCTGGTTAAAAACGGACGAATCAGAAAATCTTGTAGGATTGATCAAATATTTTGGTTATTATAATAGGAATTCTGATTATTATAATAGAACTCAACACTTTATAATTTATAATAATAAAACCAGAATTTCTATTATAATAATCAGAATATTTCATCAATCCTAGAAGATTTTTCTGATTCGTCTGTTTTTAACCAGAATTTTTTTTCAGTGTATATATTATCACAATTATGTATGTATTTAAATAGCAAATAGTTAATTTTACTCACCAGTCGGAATATCGTAGTTTGTCCTATCCATTATAAATTTTGTCTTACAAGCATTCCACGTTAACTCGAGGAAACGACGAACACCAGACACTAATCAAACGTACTTAATTACGCGCACTGCCGAACAAGCTTTAATATTTGTCACGCACTTCTAAAGAAATGAAAAAGGCTACAAATTCCCGACGCGAAACATAAAACACGAGATAGAATACATTTTGTTCCATAATGCGTTTGTACATATATGTATAATTATATCCGATTATTATTATTTATGCTTAGTGGTGAACTTTCCATTAGATGACAGGTAGACAGACTTTCAACATTGTATAGAATTCTAAATCGAGTTGCGTTAAGAGTATCGAAATAATTATACATGATAATTACAATTATCTGTTGTTTTTCTCGACTTTACTGATTGCACATTTATTTTTCTATTATATTTATTGGTAACTTCAAATAAGCGAATTCGGAAGACAAGTGATTCTTACAGCTGTAGCAACCATTAAGTATAGCGATTTCACACGCTTCTATAAAATTAGCTACGAAGTAATAGATTATGGTTAATGCAAAATAATTTAATTATATCATAAGTATTTGCGATATTATTACATTATAAATACTGTACAATCACCACATAAATAAATAAATATTCTATTAATATACGTATAAAAATATTGAGTATTTAAATTTACTTGTGCACATAATTCATTAATATAACAATTGTAACATTAATTATAAAGATACCGCGTTTCTAATTTACAAAACAATAATGAACAATGAGCGCGACTAAAGAGAAAATGCGATCGCTGCGACACAATTACTACATACATAAACATGATTAAATTAATTCGTGCACATAGATGTAATAAATATTTTTAATAAATCATGCAAATAATTTTATAAACAATCAAAAATAGTAACAATCACTACGTTACAATAACTTCGCGTTTCTAACTTAAAGAACAATTATGAACAATAATCGTAGCTAAAGAGAAAATAATCGCAATCATTACTACAATTACTACATAGAAAAGTACTACAGAAACTACTACATTAAATAAATTCATACACATAAATATCAGTAAATATTTTTAATAATTTCTGAAAATAATTTTATAAATGTAATTACTGCAGCAATTTCACGTTTTTTTAATTTATAGAACAATTATGAACAATGATCGTGGCTAAAGAGAAAATAATCGCAATCATTACTACAAATACTACATATAAAAGTACTACGTTAAATAAATTCATACACGTAAATATCAGTAAATGTTTTTAATAATTCATGTAAATAATTTTATAAATGTAATTACTGCAGCAATTTCGCGTTTCTTTATTTTATAGAACAATTATGAACAGTGTTCGCGGCTAAAAAGAAAGTAATCGCAATTATTGCTACAATTATTTTATATTTAAATTAATTTGTACTTCAGATTTTTCATCTATAATCTTTTGTCTACATCCATAATTGTAAATAGTAATCGCGACTAAAAAAATTACCGTAATTACTATCAACAACTACCAAATATTTTAACTACCTCATGTATATACTCTTTTAAACAGGATCGCAATATTAACTACACAATGTCGAGTTTCTAATCTATAAAATAATTACAGGCAGTGATCGCAGCTAAAACAAAAAATTATCGCAATCACTGCAATTATTACATAAATTATTACATAAATAAATATTGTTCATTATTGCATGTATTATGTTTGCTTAATTAACTCATACATGTAGTCTTATAAAAGTATTTATGCAATACGACTTTATGCTTCCAATCAACCAATTACAAAACAGTAATCATTGCTAATTATCATATGCATAACCTTCTCAATTATTATATGCGTATATAAGTATTATGCAATTGCTATATAAATAAATACAATTAATTATTACATGTAGATTTCATTTAAATCACATATGAATGTGATTTTTATAACCAATTAAGTCACATATAAATATTTTAATTAAATACACATATAAATTCATTACATAAATAATGCTATAGAGCTCATTTGATAGAGGAGGAGGAGGGGCAATATAACGTACAGACCATACTCTACCGAAATGACATGCTGTATCCAGTAACGCTACGATCACATGTAGTTCACTTGACGGAACTGATGAATGTTCGTACTCCACCGACACGATATACTTATTATATTTCAGTAGCGGATTTAGCAAGACACGCGTAATATCGTTATAACATTAAATTCTTAATACTGCGTTTAATGAAAACCGCGTCAATCGCGCTTCGATTCTCTACAGGAGATACAAGGATCACATTCGCGAACCTATTGCATCAGAATCTGTATTGTCACAAAGCAATGTCGATTGCGATAAACGAAACAATAATAATCACAAAGATCTGCGATAAGCGATAAGTCCGGTAAGCGCTCGACACTTTAATCGGCAAAATTCCCGGCAAAAGTTTGCGTTTGTTGGTTATTATTAACGGATAAAACTTGCAAATATCATCGAAATTATTATGGCACTAGAGCTAATATGCGCGATATTCAGACCTTTCAACATTAAAATAATTTAAGATATAAATAAATTGAATTTGCGAAAAATTAAAAACAGCAAGCTAAGATATTTTTTTGGGCGCTTTTATAAACATTTCTACATATGTATAAGCAAGTATGTGTATCAAAAGAGAAAATATCTCATTTCAGATTTCAAATTTGGCACGTACTTTTTATTTCGTCGTCAAATACATTAAGTGCTGGTCTACAATCTTGTTTTAAAAAAATATTTTAGCTCTAAGCCGTAAGCTGTGACCAATCACAGTCGAATGTAAGGAGAATAATCGACTGTGATTGGTTTACAGTTTAGAGCTAAAATATTTTCTTAAAGCTACCTTGTAGACTAGCACTTGTAAATATACGTGAACATGACGTAACATCACCAAATAAGTACCAATATAAGGATTCGCTATATGAACACTCATGCGCTGAAAGTGTCATTTTATCTTTGTTGTATTATTTGTCGAAGAAAAATAAAATGGCGCTATCAAAGCGTGAACACCCATAGCAAACACAGCCGAAATAAACTTATTAAATCGTTTTGGATTCTTTTTACGAAAAACAGTCAGATTTATCTCCATTCTTACAATTTATGTTATCTTAGAAATTTACAAATAATCTATTGTCTCGCATTGTTTCGTCTCTTTTGTTAAAAAACGGTATAAATTGATAATTATATAATTATAATCTTACTCTCAGGAAGATTATCTAATTATCAATACAAAAACCGAATAAAGAGCAACTCTTTGACTGTAAAATTCTTAATAGACGCTTCGAGTCCATCATGCATATGTGTTAATGTATATTTAGAATAAAATAAAGAGTATAATACCGATTCTAAATTGCACCATTCCTGAATGTTTCATTGAAAGTAAGTACTTTTTTCAAATTAGAGATTCTATATCCATGAATATGAGACAATCTACATGATGATAAAAAAGTTATTTTTGTTCAATTACGCATTTCTCTTGTTTGTTCCGACAATTTAACTGTAATGTGCTCGACACACGATATATTGCTATTCAATATCGGGTTATGCATTAAACGCAATAGGCATACATAATATTCTTACGACAATTTTTGTATTTATGTGCTGCGTCCAATGGAAAGTATCAACTACAGCAACAATTACTTTGATTTTCTTAAAGAAATATATGGATTATCTTTACATATGTATATGTAGTGGCATCGGAATCTGTATCGGCCTCACCGGCGCGCCGACAATCGCAATTACGAAACAGCAGCGATCGCGAAGGCTCGCGACAACCGATATATCCCGTCCATCACTTTATTCAGCATCTCCGGCAAAAGTTCGCGCTCGTGGTGCGTCTTTAAGGGGATCCTGTAGCCTTCCGCGCTACCAACAATTTTTGTAAACACATAACTTTGTATTGCTTTCATAGATTGGAAAATCCTTTTACAGAATGAAAGTATAGGCATTAATATGTGTCTGCTCCGTAGTATTGATGCTGAAAACAACAAAAATTTTTAATAAGCTGTCAAGTCATGACAATATATGCTTGACATAAGATCTCTGCAATCCGTATTTGCGAAATACCACCGAGTAAACACATAGATTACATTAACAAACAACATAGAATTTTGTAAATTTCGTTTCGACACATAATTAAAAAGATTTGGGTTTACAAAAATTATATGATGTATGGGTTAGGTTAGTTAAAGAAGAACGAATATTTATTTTTTTTTTTTGTTTTTTACATGAAGTCGATACTCGTGTGGTTCATTTTTGCGTGTACTATAATCCTGCAAAAAGGATTTTGTTTTCTGTAAAGCCAATTTGATAGTTTATAATATTATAGCTTAGAATTCTGGCCTACATTATCGACCTCGATCAAGTTCGAGCGTCACTCCAGCATCCCCGGATGAAAATCACGATTAATTGCGGAGCAATCACGTTCTCGCGCTCCGAACCGACGCATCGCCGAAACTGTCATGGCGTCGTGTAAAGCGCGGGTAACATTCCGATCTTTCTAATATTAAAATAATTTGTAATGCGAATACTTGGGATTCGCAATAAGAATCAGACGCTTTCTACACACTTTTTAGCAAGCCACGATAATTGTCGATGTTTTCTTACACGATTTCTATAGAAATTTCTGTAGATACGTTGATATTTGTGTATAAAAGAAACGGAAAAGTACTGATTAAAATTTCAACTTGGCGCGTATCGTTTAGCTCACTAATCATTAGATGCGTCACGTGACATCGCGTGAGATGACGTAATATCATGTATATACCAACATAAAATCATCTTAATCATCTGAAGATTATATTTGTTTCCAATTCTTTTTGCAAAAATAATATGTTCTCTGTTCTGAAATGTGTGTTATCTTGTAAATTTGCAAATAAATATTATTTCGCCTCGTTACATTACGTACATAAATTAATCTTCTCTTATAGCAAGATTATTAAATATTAGTAATAAATTAAATTAATAAAATCACAAAACGTAACACTTTCTTTGAGAATTGTATCCAATAAATATATTAATTAAATTATTAATGAGCATTTTGTCTAATCGCGTATAATACACGTCATTCATTCGTTACAACAACGAGATAAATAAAAAAATATCATTTTTGAGTTGTTTGCAAAAAAAAATAATAAGAATTCAATGCTTCACTGAATGGAAAGTTAATTTACTGATCTAGATAGATCTTACCCTACAATTACATGTTACATAATTGAAATTTAAAAAAGTTATAAAATTTTAATAATTTAAAACATTCAAACTCGTTATCTAGAAAACTTTGTTTCTTGAATTATTTCAATTGTAGCAATTGAACTGTAGCAAATAAGCAATATATTACAGTAAATTTAAAAATGTAAAACTTCTCGAGTCAGATCTTTCGAAAATCTATCCTTAGAAAAAGTGTAAGCATTTCAGAATTAAAAACTCCATGCGAGTACAAAACGAGTTACATGTAGAAATATACATCGCTTTCTTCGGATTGCATATTTTTTTCATTTTCACTTTTGTGATCCAAGTTTATTAATTGCAATTTTTCTTTTACTATTATTATTTATTCAGCAGGATATATGAATTGAGGTTTGGTATATTATTGCCAAGATACAAAAATAATTAGATATAATATTCAGCTAGCGTTTAGTGCTAATTTATAAACAGGATTTTTATAAAAAATTAATTTATTCGAATTAGAAACAAAAAATTATTTACGGAGAGACGCAGCGTGAATTGAAATAATCTTGCAATTTTCTACTTTTTTTTAATTGGAAAAATAAACAAAATGTCGACAGGGACAAGCCCATAAGATTGTTTGCAATTTTCTAGGCGATTTGGTAAAGGTCCCGCCATCTGGGGGCCGGATGGCGGTATCACGTGCGCCTGATACGCGCTGCCAGCCAATCGATGTCCGCGTCGCGGGACGGGGGGGTTTCGAACCCGCGACCCGCGACCGAAGTCTATTGACATTCCGGTGTGTGAATTGTTTTGATTTTCGCTGCAGGCACGGATTATCCAAGCACGGATCGCGCTGCGGCGGACGACACCTTTTATTTTAGGTATCGCAACCATGCATGGCCGAATGACTGACAATTCGACCTCGAGATCAATAAAGCGTCGTACGTCCCTCGGCTCTCCCTGACTCTAACCTTGCTCCTCGACCTAAGCCGCAACGTTGGGAATGACGCGTGGTTTCGTGTGGCTTACGCAAGTGATTAGAAACTATAGAGTTCTGGATTCGGTCCTTTTTCCCGCGTATTTTTCCCATTAAGGGAATGAGAGTTTAAGACTGTGGATTAAGAATTGGATAGATTAAAAAGAGCCAAAGAATTAGGATTCAGACCAAGGATAAGAGCATAGTGTCATAATAGTCGGTGGATTAATAATTCAGCTACGTTAAATATCTTCAAAAGAAGCTTTGCAACGTAGCGATCGTGATTAAAACAACTTTGTAATTCTCTCCCCTTTTATTTAACAAAGTTTTTATTCCACTGGTTGTGTGCAGTTTTCATGGTCTTTCTTTATCGCATTAAATCACATTTAATTAAGTGACTAACAGTCGCAGACTCGTACGACTATTGACGCCTTCTGTTCTGCTTCAGTTCCAGAGAAGTTAATTTAGGACGATGTTCGAGTGGGCGTACGATGGCGTGAATAGCTCCATACCGCGCAACGTCGGTCCGGAATGCGCCAACTACCTGACCTTGAAGCGACGGATAATAGAAACTTTGTTTATATCTACATTTATCATATCCTGCATCATATGGGGTCTCAAGCGAATAACTTTGCCAAAGAAGTTGGCCTATGTCGGCCAGGATCGTGTCGGCAGACGAGTCCTGCTGATTGTGATGTCGCTGGTCCTGGGGATGGAGATTGGTTTTAAATTCACCAGCAGGACCGTTATTTATCTGTTAAACCCCTGTCACATTACAACGGCCTTGCAGGTAAAAGTTGGAACATCATATCGATATAATTGTTAAATAGTTGCTCTCTTCTTAAGGACATTTTACTCTATGTTTTCTATAAAACAGTTATACTTGCTGGCTGCTAATCCTAGTCCAACAGTCACTGCAATCTTTAGGATACATCTGAATCTGTTAAATGGACCAGTATTGGCGTACCTATTTCCAGAAACAGAATCTCGGATTGTAAGCCATAATTGCAATTTATAATCAAACCGAGTAAAATGAAATTTTTAACAAGTTTTTTTTCTAGATATTCGCAGACAAAGCAAATTACTATATTCAGCACGGCTTAATGCTAGTAATACCGTATTATTTGTTGAGGATTGGAGGTAATTATTTTTATTCAAGTAAAGATAACAGCAGATAACAGATAACATTTTGCTATTCCTCTCTTTAGGTGTATATAATATTGAGCCCTTATCTGATATGAGCTGGTCAATCCTCAGTTACGGCCTTAATGCAGGATATCACTTTTGGATTCTTCAAAGTGTTGCCTTGGTTCGTACATCATACTTCGTTGTTTGGATGTTATAGACTTAATTCTTTGAAGATTTATTTTGTAATATTTATTTTTTACAGCCTGTACAGGTGAATCTTAGTCATATGTTATGTGCAGCTGTCTTGGATCCATTCGAAGGTCAAAATTATCGAATATGGGCAGTAACTCATCAATTAATTTTATGTCCCATTTTGTGCAAGCTGTTTTGTTATGGATCCAACTTTTTCTTAACCAAGTTTCCACCAACTAGGGTTAAGCCGATGCTGGAATGCGCTATTCCAAAGAAGAATTGTACATATGAACAGAATGAGAAGTTACATGAAGAGTCTAACACTTCAGGAAATGGTCATACACATTTTGATTAATTTGGACGAAAAGATTGTCGGATGCGTCTGAACATCTCATCTTGATGAAGTGAGTATATATTTACTAATACCTAAGATTATTCCAGAATTATACTTTTGTGATATTTTTACATAATGTGCATTTGCGCTAGCAATCGCGCAGATATTAATTCCGTTATAGATTGTAGGTATATAAGAATATCAGGTTTTTCTTCCTTGCAGACTAACATAATTTATAATTATCTGTTATAACATCTTCTAAATATGGTCTACAGGGAAACTAGAAATGGGAGATAGGGAAACTAAAAATGGGAGATAGAAAAAACTAACTTTTACAGGTTCAATAATTAATTACATTACAGTCAACATAAACGATGATTAATATATTTTTATTCAAAACTTTTATTTAATCGATATTAAAAACATTTTTATTTTTCGAGGATTAAACTCTCGCAGATACACACGCAAGATACCAAACAGATAACTTAATCTTGGTACAATCATTGTGATCATATTAGTTTTAACTCATTAGTCCATAATACCAAACGATAAGAATAGTCAATTTGAAATATAAATTTCTGTCCAAATGCTTATCATGCCTAGCGCTGTGCATAGATTAAGAATCTCAAAGATAGTGTGAGGCTTAAGCTGACGTTCAGTAACAGTAACAGTTGATTAAAAATATAATTAAATCTTTTAATTAGATAAAAACGCATTGTAAACGTGCCATCTTGTGCGTTTTTATACACATTTTTACTTGCGCAATAGAACTGAAAATGTTCAAATAACGAAACTGCAATATTTTATCTATATATCGTATATAATAAACAGCGAAAATTGACGAGATTTCACAATGAATCTTCTTAGTAGTATGGTCTGAGATGTGGTAAAACAGGCCAAGCATCTTAATGGCACAAGCAATGAAATATAAGAAATTTACTTTCTTTAACTTAACAATGTCAAACATTTTATTTTTGGAAAATGCAAATTCTTCATGAAAGAAGTGATTTTAATGATAAGAAATTTATACTTTTTTCTAATCACTTTTAAGCATTTTATTCATTAGTTCAAGGAAAGTATAAAATTGTTTAATCTTATTTCTTTTTTTAATCTTATTTTAATTTCTACAACAAAATTTTAAGAAGTTCATAACCAATATTTTATGTCATACATCATCAAGTCTTTATTATCAAGATTTTTAATGTTAATTGACAAAATGTTCATCATTAATACTGCCCATTTTGGAAGATGAATTGTGAAATCTCATAAACTTTCGATTTAGAAGTACATATGTAATGTAGTATAAGGACTTTGGCTATAAGAATCATCTCTTAGGTTTGATCATTAATAATCTGGAAGCTTCCAGAAAAAATTTGTGACATATACGATGCTTATTTTAATAAATCCACGACTATTTGCGAAACTAGTCGTGTATATGGAAATATTTTTATATGACAGTTCCTATACTATTTAATCTTATATTACATGAATTCTCGCATGCAGAAATGTATCTATCAATATAAGATAGCGAGAAAATTTTAGAATTTAGAATGTGCTTTTTGCAGTATATGTATATAGTAAGTAATGTGATAAATGGATAAATACGCAGATTATACATTGATGCTTTCGTCCAAACAAAAATTAAAATTCATGAAAATAATGCTCTCAACGTGGATGAAAGCTAACGTCCATTTTACGTCCTTTCAAATAGAACATTTTTCGTATAGAAACGATTTTTGTATGTTAGTCAGTTCCGTAAACATTGCCGCACATTGATAAAGTAGAACGGCCTATGTTACTTGTACAGAATTAAACGAAAACAAAACTTATGAAGTTCCATAATTTTAATAAGCTGCCATTAAAGAAAGAAACTTATTTTTCGATGAAAACAGCTTGATAATACAGAATTTATGTTATCAATATTTAAATAATAATATTGATAATAAGAATAATAATTTTAGTGACACTATATAGAATTTGACTTATAATAGAGTGATATAGAAAAATCTAACTTGGTGATCTTGTAATTTAAATATAAAAATTGATTATGTAGATATATTTGTGGCATATTATGAAATATATCACGAATGACATACTAAGTTTTAAATTAAGAATAGAATAAACATAATCCTTGCACGAGAATGTTCCAATTCTTGCATTAGATATGTATAGCAATATTTCGCAAATTAAATGTATAAGTAATGAATAAGATTGTTTTTGGCATGGTACTATAAAAACACTTCTAGTATTTTTTATTAAGCTGGTTTAAAAGAGAGAGTATGAAAAATTCTTTCGAAGAGAGAATAGAAACTATGAAATGATTAGTATTGAAATTAGTGCAATTGATTAGATTATTACGAATATTTTAATAAAAAATAAAAATATCTTTGTATACAGAATGCATTTAGTTTTTGGAAAACAATGTAAAAATTAGTACTGTTTAATAATAAATACTTGTCATTAGTTAGTCATCAATTAGTTAGTCAAATTATCGAATTTATATTTAAAAAATTTTTATTTATTAGCTAATAATATAATAAATTCAAAGGGCGAAAAATTATAATAATGAACTTATTTATACATGTCTTATTTATACATTTTGTCAATATCTATTTTTGATTAAATTTATTTCGTTGTTTAGTGATATTTATTTTTGTTTATGACTTAATTTTTTATCTTATTTATTTGTTTCTGACATGACATAGCTATAAAATTTGCCTAACTAGATTATTAATAAACTCTTTATGCGAGGAAAATTTTTCTCACTTATCGAGATACATATACCTCATTTGTATAGTTTGTCTTAATGCAATTATTACGTTAAATAAAATAATAATATGATAGAAATTAAATTAAGGAAACTTATAGAATACTCATGTCCATACCATTCCATATCAAGCATTTTAATTTAATTTACTAGATAAAATAAGTCACAGATATATTTTCACAGTGTCACTAATAATAATTGCATTAGTAATTATTAGTACTATTTAGAAGCTAAAAATGTGATTGCATAGTCTTCTACTTAAATGAGTTTCTAATGAATTCCACATGGCAGTTGCAATATTGTGTTAAGAGTCAAGTTATATTTTCTTAACATGCGACGACATAAATATGCAGTTTCGTTGTTTGTATAGTGTGAAGAATAATTATTATATATATATATATATATATATATATATATATGTACATATACATACATACACACATTTTATTTATACATATATATATACATATATGTAAAAGTTTAATACAAACTGCGGCATGTGCTCGCACGCGCGCGCGTATGTGTGTATACGTAACATTTATTTTACATTTATTTTTATATTAGAATATTGAGTTCTCACATTTGTTGTTGTTATTTAGATTGTATTTTTACTATTGAGAATGGATTTCCCGTCAGTTTCAGCCTCGTTTATATAATGGTATTATACGAATACCTGGCTTGTGCAAAATGCGTTGCCAGTAAATTGTTCACGATTTTGTACATGATATACTTCGCGCGTATTGCCTTTATATATATTCTGTACAAAAAAGATATATTACTTCTTATTCTCAACATGGAGTACTACTTGTAAATAACGATAAAACTGAATATGTGGAATGACGCTCTGGCGAGCATTCGTATTGCACTTTGCGTTCCATGGCGAATCAATTGTATTCAAATAAAACAGAAATCTTCGCTGCGTGATACACAAAGCCTCAAAAAAACCTCAAAAATTAATGGAATTTTATTTTAATAGAATTTGGTCGAACATCCACCCTAATAAAAATGTGATCCAATGTATTCTGTAATATAATGTTAAATGAATCACTAACAATTTTTTCAAGTAAATTGTAATTAGGAGACGATTAAAAAGAGAAATGATATGAAGATTAACTTTTCATTAAGATTAACTCTTCACAATGTTGGCTATTTACGCACATTTTATATAGAAAATATGTAAATTATCACTTTGTACATATGCAGATTATCTCAACATTGTCAAGCATTTGTTTTAAATTAAGACATTCATAATTCTCAGTTTAAAAAATTAAAAATAAAAAATTAATTTTTAGAGATGTAAATAAAAGAAAAAAAATGAAGTGGGTTTTTAGTAAGTTAAAATCTGAAGTAGATTTAATTTAATATTTTATGCATTTAAATGGCACAAGACTGTTAATACAATTTTAAATTAAAATAGTTGTATTAAAAAAAAAGACAATTTTATAAAAAACAAAAGGATGATACTAGTGAGATAATCTGCGTATAAACTAGGTATATAAATGTAAAACCGCTGTTTATTCATTAATTTCGATTACACATTAAACAATAGTTTATATCACACGCGTAAATATCCAACATTGGCTGCATTCTAATGTACTGCATACAAATTTGCACAGTGAGACTATTAGTATTGTTGTAACTATTTTTCTTTGTTACTGTACAATATTACTTTCAACAAATGTAACTGCGCCTATTTACAAGATAAGATTAAACAACACATTCATTTTGGAAATTTGTAAACTCTGCATTCGAAAGTAATTTCCTCGAACAGAATTGATGCATAAAGGAGAGTAAGTTTTCAACATTTAGCATCAGTCTGAGATATTTATAAAAGCAGATTTTTCGTTTGATATATCGCCATGATAATCTTTCAAGTTCACGAGTTAATTCAGATATATCTGAGATAGATATACGTGTAACATTGTTACACCGTCATTAGCATTCGAGTTGTGAAAACATTGTAAAATTTTGGGTAAAATGAATAAAGAATTCGTTTCGGTCTAGCTATGATATTTTTATTTATATAACAAGATTTATGTAATCAATAATAATTTATTAAATCAACATTGAAAATTCAATAAAATTCTTATGAGATATAAGGGCTGATAAATTTGACGAATCGAACCAATGTACATATGAAATAAAGTTTATTTCCCAAATATTTATAATCACTATGTACACGATTCTGTACAAAAGTTTAGAAAAAACTAATTCACGAACACTACGTACAATAAACGCAATCATTATAATAAATATGTACATTATAAATAATCATCTTACTGATCACACCTAGTTCACTCTAATCATCAGTATTCAATCTTATATTAAAAACAGCATATTTATAAATACAGATTGTATACATATAATATACAATCCTTCATATTTATATATACATATATATAATTTTATATGTGTATATAAATATAAATATATATATATATATATATATATATATATATATATATATAGTCAACATAAAAATTTACTAGACGATGAATGAAAAGAATAACTTTTAAGATTTTATGCAATAGGTGTTTTGTGCTACTCATTCATCCACAATAGTGGCATAAAAATTTATACATCATATACACAAAAGTATTAATATTAGATTTCAATAGCAACAAAGAATCTAATATGTGACTTAGAATAGAAATCATATCGTTCTGAGATAAGATGTAAGAGCGTTAAATGTTTAAAAATGTGAAAGAAAATGCATTAAGCAATGCTTTATAGCATTATTTTGTAATTTAATTATTTTTTATAATTATATTATAATTATACTTTTTCTTTTTCCTTTTAAAAGAAATCATGGTATAAGCATGTAAATTCCTATCTATTCTTTTAGAAACAAAAATATAAATTTATTATTTATTCAGGATGAATGATTTTCATCCTTAAATGAGGCATGTTTATAAAAGCTGTTTTCTATTTCATTTCATTATGCTACATAATTATTTTTATGATTTACCCTTATACAAAAAATAATGTAGCTATACTCAATGAACACTTGAAGTGGGACACCCTGTATACTATTACATAAAGAATCGTTTTTTAATCTTTTTGCTTTCATTATAATCTAAATAAAATTTATAATTTAATTTTTCGTAAAAATTCTTAGCTTTTTACGAACATAATTTCACTAAATCACAAGAAGCAAATCATACATTGAGCTTTACAAGACAAGATTCTCTTATTACTTTTCTTTGGCTGGTTTATGTATCATTTACATAAGTTAATATATAAGTTATATATATTAAAAAGAATATGAGCATTCAGGAAGAATATAACAAGCATTCATTAATTTTAGCAATAAAAAGTAATAATGAATGTCTTGAGATTATTATATACAATGCAAAGAAACAAATGCAAATAAAAAATATAACAATTATTTAAGGATACTATAACAGAATTCTTTTTAAAAGAAATTCTTCCTGAAAATATGTTACATTATAAATTAATACAAAATATTACATATTTTATTTTTACACATAAATAATAGAAATAAAAATAGTACTACATGGAAGTATTAAGTACTAATTTATATATATATATATATATATATATATATATATTATATATACATGTCATAGATTACTAATTTCCAATTTTATTTAAATAGCATGATTTCATATGATTTTACCATTTAACAAAAATAGTTGAGTAAAAATCATTAAAACATTTTTTTATATATTATTATTTGAGGATTGGTATATATCACTTAAAACTTCCATGTATAATACGTACATTACATCAGTCAATAATTCAATTGTTCAAACTCAAATGTATGCATAGTAAATTTCGAGTTTAAATAAAATAAAATGTCTATTATTTACAATATCGACCAAGTAATCTACAGGCACACATTCTCTATAAATATTGTACAGTTTGTCGTCGTGTGCTTTCTCTACTTAAACGTAGACAATGTCAGTATAGTGCAGACAACTTGGCATTAAGAATGCATTGTACAGCCTCAAATGAGCTTTTTGAGGATATGTTTTTTGTTTAAATGTAATGTGTTAGCCATCCAATGGTGGTCCTAAATATACCATGGATACTTCTGTATTTCCATAAACTGCAGATACCGATGGGTATAATCTTTTATCTGGTAACCCTGTTTATCAAAGTGACTTGTAAAAGCTTATATTTTTATTTTTAAATTTCAAGAAATGATATAGACAATAAAAGAAGAAAACAACTAACTCAAATTATGTATAATTTAAATAAAACATTAACATTTAAACAAAAATGCTACTAATGATAGTGGATAATAATAATAATACATAAAAGAATATGAAAAAAATAGATATAGATAAAATGTCATACCTCTAAAAGCTACACCCAGAAATTCGTAATTCTTCTCGAAAGATAACGTATTGTCATCGCAATCCAAAATTACTCTAATCCTTTCCCCAACCTGTGAGTGAAAATTATCAGATGTTAGGACTATTTCCGAAGAAACCACAGAATTATACTGAACGCAAAGCGCGCATGAACGCAAAGACGAGTGATTTGGTTCGATTAATATGAATACCATTTATAACAAATTCAATACCTGATATTTCGGAGCGTTGTTAAGTAAAGGGTAATTTCCTTGTGGATCTCCATTATGTAGCAAATGGTTGTCGACAAGATTCCAACCCCAGGAGTGTTCATCAGAGCCGAGCAACGCTACATACCCGTGACACAACAGGGGTGCTTCCTTAGTGGCTATTCCTATTACCGCTACTGTTCCTAATGGTCCTTCCCAGATAACTTCCCAGGCGTGGCGCCCGTGCCGAAAGCCTATCTTGCCTCTACACGCGTCTGTACTCTGCGCTACAGGATTTCTGCAACGATACAGTAACTGATGCGAGACATTTTGGATATTGCACTTGTCAGATTACTTCGTGCTTCTACTACATAATTTTCATTACAGCCACTTAAAAAAATCGGATTGTGCTTATGTAGGTATACTCTCGCAAAAATCAGCTGCAAGTAGGCTCAGCTGTTGCTCCTTCAAACATTTAAGAAAAACAAATACCCCCCCCCCCCTAAGACAATTGTTATCTCACAATCATGAATCTCTTCTCTCGAAGTCACGTTGGCTATGTAAATTGACTAGTTTATTTGCAACATTATAAATAAGAGCCGGTGAGGCTCTCAAGACATGAAGGTACAGATTAAAGGCACAGATGAAGGCTTCGCCTCCGACGAGGGGGACGCACGGGAGGACGACGTCGCCGGGCACCAACCTGTGCAGGGTGAATCCGTTGGGCTTTATGTAAATGTTCCGCGAGCAATCGTTCGGATTCCACGCGTGGTAGAACGCGCGCAGCTTCGACTTGTACGTGGGCACGGAGGACAACAAGTCGGAGCTGAGGGCCTCCTGGGCCAGCTTTCTTATGCAATGCATCCGCCACACGTCGTTGTTCTCGTCGTTCAGGAATCTGTACCACCGCTTGCAGACCAGCGAGCAATTTCTCAACGTGTGCAGGTCCAGATACGAGAATATCACCTCTAAAACATGATCAGACGCCCGCAGTGCTATATCGTCCATTTTGCCGGGTCTGCTTAGGAGGAACGAGCGTAAACATACGCGGCACAGAAACAGAGAAGCCTGAGAGACGACACGGCCCACCACGGTTTTAGGTGATCCGCGAACGCAATACGCCCTCTGTGAACGTTGGGAAACGTGCAGATGAACTACGTAACCAATGTCCATGTCCGGGCCAAAAGGTAACGTGTTGTGCACAATTTTGGTTGCGTTCCGTACTATGTGTGCGAAATGTCGATAACACAGAGTTATCAATTTTTCGTTATTTGAGCGAACAAGAAAGCGAATAATATTGCAGCCCTTCGGTGTTGTCCTATACTGGCAGTCAGAACTTTGAAAAACGGAATCTCGCAAAAAGGGTAAAACTACGGTATAACGCCCCCACCTCTTGATTTTGTTCTAATTTGGCATCGGCTCCTTTTCTATCAAAAACAATTCCCTGAGAAGGAAATTGCCCGCTCGCATCTCGTTTTTTTTTAATTTAATTTTTTTTTTATTTCGGTTAATAGGAAATTGATGCTTCATGTCCGGAAAAGTAACGATGAGGGGGTCAACTAATCAGAATCATCATATTAACTTGTCAGTCCGAAATTTTTGTAACTGATGGATTCCCCATGAACCGATATTTCCGGAATATGTACAATTAAAAAATTTATTTTTGTTGTTTTAGAAGAAAAAAGATACTATATACATATAGGAAGAAGAATAAAAAAATAATTTAAAAAATCATTTTCGCATTTCTTTTTTGTGAAGAAAAGGAAGTATGAAGAAATATAATATAATATAATGTAATATCATATATCATAATTTATTGTTAGTATATTAAGGTAACAATATTGTTTTTTATTTTATGCATTTTCTTTCTTTACGAATAAAAAGATCATATACAATATCTATCTCAATATTTAAAGAAGACAATGTGTTAACATCTACACGAAATACAAGATTTATAAAATGTACATATACATACATATAAATGTATATTCAATATACTAGTATATATGTTACACAACGATAATCGTACGCAATCACTTTCTTCGTGCATGTGTTTCCATTGGTCGCGACAATTTAGCAGGTGTCTTTCTTGGCGGACCGTTGTACCGTTTTGTTAATTGAATGATTCTTTCCGCTTCACGTATACCACTGAGCCTTGCACCATGCACCGTGCTGTAATGACCTGGTATAGTAGCTTCGCCCGCAAATAAAAGTATGGGAGCTATCGTTTCGCGAAAGTCTAAAAAGCAAAACCTTAAATGTTGAAGAAATTTTGAAAAAAGCTGCTATAAATAAAATTATTGATATTTAATGTTTATAAAATTATTAAAGTAAATGAAGAATTTTATAAGCTCTGTCATTATACGTATAGGATTTAAAAATATTCGAAACAAAATTCCTTCTAAATTTTCTGAATTATAACTGTTAATAATGTCTGACATTTATCGAGTTTTAAAAATTGAGAATTAAACATGAACCTTTGGTACATAAAATCTTCGAGTATTATGAATATCTAGAGAACGAAGCTTCAAGCTATTCAAGTTGTAATCATTAATATCTAATTAATGATTTTATTGATTTTAATATTAAATTGAGGACTATGTATAAATTCTCTTTATATACATGGATTTCTAAATATCAGAAATCCTACACACAGAGCAAAGTTCTTTTTAAGCTATCACAGATAGATGTTTCGCAAACAAAAGTTGAAAATACTTGGTAATGGACTAGCCAGATCACACTGATGACCAACGGTGCTGTCCATCGCCATGTAACTGTAGGCTCCAGCAAAACGTTGGTCCATACACCACTTGCTCCTGAGAATGTTGGCTGGATAAGGTAATGTCGGATCGCCGGTGAATCGCCGAAGAACCGTCGTCATCGACTCCACCACCTCCTCGTCAGAACACAGTTCCATATCCGTCGCTTCATGGCCGCACACCCAAGCGCATAATACATGTTGGGAATTGGGCAGTTCCTCTACATTTGCTATACCTAAATGCGAGCATTGTTAATCGATTTGTTTTATACCTTTATATTAGGTTTATAAGTGGCAACCTTTCACCCAATCGCGTCTGTCCGTCAGTTCTTCAGCGGACCAAGCCAACTTGATGGTACCCTCTCGCCAGACCCAGAACGGTCTCGCGTATTCCAGGAAGATTTTGTTAACATGCCCATACCCGAGCTTGTTGATCGCTTCAACTTTTTCGGCGGGTAATCCTGGTAGGAATAATTTCGCGTGCTGATTTTTTAGGACGCCAAGTGAAACGGTTACGATCACGTAATCAGCAGGAAACTCCTCGCCATCGTTGCACTTTACGATAGCTCGTGGATATGCGTCGCTTACTGTACCCCACTGAATGCAATTAACTGGTTTGCAATACCTGGAAAATATTAAATAATTCTACTTTTATAAACAACTTCTGTTCAACAAAAACAAACAATTATTTGTAGTGAAAATTTAAACTTAACGATTAAAGCAATCAATTAATTAAGAAAAGAGCTTTCTTCTGATGGTAAATATTATTGCAGTCTTTTATTCAGAGATGGCTCATCAAACTCATTTTTCTATACTACATCTATAACTACATCCTTTAAAAGCTTATTTTTTTATTTCTTTTTTCTATGTAGCTGTCAAATGTAAATATAGCCATTCATAATGTTTCAAGCTTGATTGTATACATTTTAAAGTTTAATTTTCGCATTCGTTTTTAATATCGTAATTTAATTTTATTTCTTCATGAAATATATATATATATATACAATATATTAGTAAAAAAATTAACATTTTTGTATCAACCTGACGCAACTCGGTAAATCTCGAAGTAAGGGAGCCAATACCCCCACATAACCCAAAGGTACCCTAATATTTCCACCGGGAATTTCGATGTAGCTGCCGAATTGATCGGCCGAAACGAGTGAGAGATCATCTCCACATCGACATTTTATGCAATTCGTCAAACCGTACATTACCCTTGCGGCATCATATCTGTGAATCACATATTATCACATTGTCACTTCCAGTTACGGAAGGGAAGCATAACTTGATCATAATTAGTTGCGCAGTGATGTAACGGTTATACCTTCACAAACTGTTAAATTTATTTCTCTTGTCAGTAATGTGAACGATTGCTTATATACAAGTATATGATTCACTTTATTAAAACCGTTAAAATACATTTTTAAATTTAAGCTTAAATATATCCATTATAGACGTATTACTAATTTGAATAATATAATGACGACATAATATAATCAATGCTGATACACAATAAACTTAAAGAGCAACATCTGTGGTTCTCGTTCTGTAGCATATAGATATTTACATATTATATTCGTGATTTCTTTTTGACTTTTTAAAAAAATTTATCGTTCATAAATGGATAATCACTTGTATATAACAATTGTATTCTTTTATTTAGTATTAAATCAAATCATATCTATATAATATTTTCTAAATATTTTTTACTGTGAAAACAAAACTCAGATCATGTACTTTCAATTAATCAATTAAGGAACATTCCACTCTGAGATCGTAAATCAACTCGTTACATCACTGCTGATATGGTTTTGCAGTTGACCTAGGCAACTGTACCGTTGCTCCTCTGGGAAGTTATGGAGCTCCTGCTGAATTCGGATACCCATAAAATTCAGCAACGTACCGTGAGCACGGCCGCAGCCAAGGGCAAAAAGAGCCGCTGCTTGCTGCTCGATTTGCCGGAATGTGTGATATGCCGCGATGCTGATCGGAAGGTCGATGGCCCTACCGTCGCTGGTACAGAAGAGTCCGCGACTTGGGTCCGGTCTGAAAAGTGGTGTTTTCAGTAGACCTTCCTGTGCCGCCAAAGTGAACACCGGATTCGCTACGCAACCACCCTCGATCCACGTAGCGCCCATTTCCGTCACCACGTCGCCTAGCCAGCAAGAGTGGATCCGTCCACCTGGTCTGGAATTAGAAATACATTAATTAGCGCTAACAAAAGCGGAGTTTTACAATAATAGTCTATTATATTCTTAAGAATTAGGACTAACGAAATGTAATAAAATGATGTTAAACCAACGCAGTTAAAATTAGCTGTAATATGTTACTTCTAGATATTATAACATTTATTAGACTAATATAATATGTTGTTATTTTAATGTTAAAGCTTAATATTAATTTTAATGTTGATTTTGAATTTGTTTGAGATACCTATCTGTTGCTTCTAAAACTGTAAAATTACGGAGGCCGCACTGAACCAATCGATGTGCTGCCGATAGTCCGGCCATGCCAGCACCTACAATCACAACAGTCGGTTCTGGCTTGCTTGGGTCTATCATACAGGGATCTAGCCGGCACATTTCGTTCTTTGCCGCACTTGTACATTCTACTATATCTTTTTTATGTCCTCTACCTTTGTGCGATGAGAATAATCTGCAATGCGCAAGACTTCCTTATAATTCAATTAGTTCCTTTTTGATTGCAAAAAATTACATTAGCAAATACATCATTGATAACATGAAAAAATACAATTTTTAATTAAAAAAAACCACGTAACCTCATTTGATGATTGATTAATACTATTTTCACATACCTTGTGAGAAATCGTTGCAGTTTCCAGAATGAAATTCTAGATCTTGAAAGCATTTCATTGGTTATACGATATTAAGATTAACGGATTTATAAAAAAATTGAAATAATTAATTATTCAGAAATTTAGACACGTATATTTTAAATGCGGATTGCTATGAAAAAAACATGTCATTAAAAAACAAAAAACTTCAATTTGGCCGTCTATCGTTGACTATTGGTGCGTTTGAGGAGATGCTATATTATCAAATATAATATACCAATCAGCAAAACAATATTTTAAAAATATTTTTAAAAATATTTGAAAATATATTTTTAAAAATAATGAGATTTCCTTTTTTTTATTAAAGAAACGTTTTTTTTAACGTTTGGAAACATATCTTTGTAATATTTAATAAACGTCTGTATAATATTTAGAAAAATGTTTTTTAACGTTCGAAAAACGTTTGTTTTAATGTTACCAAAATGTTTTTTTTTATATATTTAAGAAATCTATATTAAAAAAATTTCTTTTAATACAAATAATTTATACATTATACGTATATTTAAATCAAGAGCATCTATTTCCACATAAATTAGGTGGGTTATTTAAGGACTAATAATCGAATACAATCGATCATTAAAAGAAAAATTAAAAGAAAAATCAATTATTTAAACGATTATTCTGTTTTTTACTTTAATTTGTAAAAGCAACAGTAGATTTTTGGTGATGCTAGAGTGACACTCGAACTTGATCGAGGTCGATAATGTAGGCCAAAATTTTAACCTATTACATTATTAATTATCAAATTGGCTTTACAGAATACAAAATTCTTTTGCAGGATTAAAGTACACGCAAAAATATTACTTATTACTTATTAATATTACTTATTTGTACTTGTAAAATTTCAATCTGAGGCCTGTGTGACTCGAAATTTTTACTTTTTTGCCAATTTTTTTTGGCTTTATAGAATTAAAAAACTTTTTTAAAGGATTAAAGTAGACAAAAAAGTAGGGATGATAGTTATTTTGTGTCTAAAACCTACTAAATTTTTACACGAAGCTGTTGGATTCACATGTCAACAATTCTAATCATAATGTAGGTAAATAAGCATGTTTTTATAACTTTTCTTTTTTTTTCAGCGTAAAATCTATCACTCCTACTTTATTTCAGTGCATATTTTAATTCTGTAAAAGGATTTTTAATTCTGTAAAGCCAAAAAAAATTGGCAAGAATGCAAAAATTATTTATCTTTGTCAGTAAAAGAGAACAGTCCAACATCCCCTTAAGGCCACGGCACATAGAAAAACTTAAGCAGTAAAGTCTTGTGTTCACGATACTAGAATTTCGTTGACAGTTTAGATTATTCAAATTTTGACAGTTTAGGTTATAAGTAGATATTATTGCATAAGATATATAACAATTATAATAAAATTAAAAATTAAATAAGTAGCGCGTGCCTGTCTTGTGCTAGTTTAGAACTTTTAATGTAGTTATGATTTTCGTTAATTTGAATTATTTTTTAACATTTTAATAGAAAAAACACGCAAATTTCTTGATTAAAAAAGACAAAATAATTATGTTACGTCCTGATCCAGGAAAAGTTTTAAGAAATAATTGAAGCGAAGAAAAGGCTTCCCGAAAGGGAGAGAATGGAGGGAATAGAAGGACGCAACGGATTCCTTTATAATATCACCCGCTGTACGGGTGACTCGAGCACCGAATTTGAGATTCCGAATTTGGGTCAACGTCTGGAACGCTATGACGCCGAATTCGGAACGATGTGCTCGGAATCCTTGTTTTGAGTCAAAGAACTTAATCTCTTTAGCTGAAATTTCATGCGAGCGAAGAAAAGCTAGCGTTTATCCCCACTTCGCCGCATTACAATTCTAGCGTTGAAAAGCTAAAGCTATCGCCTCCTACCTTTTCATGGAGCGTTTCTTCGCTGGCGTTGAGCGCGTTCAGCGGACACAATGATTGCACAACAGTTGAGTAATTCGTCTAGATGTGAATGTAATTGGTCTAGATTTAGGGATCTAACAGTAACAACCAATCATTACTGTCGGCGTTGCTTCGCTAATAGTTCGATTGAAACGAACTTTGAGCGTGTTTTCACTAAAACAGCCATTTTATCAAGAATCGATGGAGAGGGGGTAAACGCCAGCTTTTCTTCGCTCGCATGAAATTTCAGCTTTTTACTCGGAGATAGGACCGTGTGCGATTCTTAACGAGCGGGAGCGAGGAGAAATTAAGAGTGATTAAAATTAAGTGATATATGGATTTTCAATTTAATTACATTTATTTTAGAAAAAAGTGGTTGATTATAAATTTAACAATATAAATATATAATTTTAGTTAATTTATTATTCTTATTATTATAAAAATACTACTCATTTCTGTACAATGTTATTTTCCAGAATGTGTGCGTGCGTGCGTGCGTGCGTGCGTTCTCTCCAATTCGTTCGTTTTCTCCAATATTGATTGGAAAATCGGTTAAGTCATAGTTTTCAAATATTGACATTGACGATAGTTGAAATAAAACGGAGTTTTCTGGGCTTAGGCAGTAATGTCAATAAGTTCGGTGCCCGAGCGTCCAGATAACTGTTCAAGAATGTTTAGATATTTTGACATCGAATGATTAATTTCAGTTCTTCATCGGTGATCGGCTGAGTCGTTCTTCAAATATTGACAATAGATGAAATAGAACGGAGTTTTCTGGGCTTAGGCAATAATGTCAATAGGTTTGGCGCCCGAGCGTCCAGATAACTGTTAGGCACCTGCGCTCGCGATGCATATCAGTGCGGGAGCGCGTCTTAATTTATCTTGAGCAACCATGCGCCCGTCGACAGCATAACAACGTCTTAAGTATTAATACATAGTCTCTATTATTTGAAGATCGATTGTCTTCTATTTACTTCTTTGAGACAAATAGTGCGTCAGCTCGCAACAGCTTAATGCAGCTGTCGACATACGCTAATTCCTCTCCCTAAAAGATAACGTTTCTCCCGAATGAAAGAAATCGTGGAGTCCACGGACGTAACAATTATATTGACACTACTTTAATAAAAAATGTTTTGATTTTCAGTCCTTTTCCAATGCAATACAAAAAATACTTACAATTAGCATAAAATAGCAATGCAGGTTATGCGCAAAAGAACTTGTAAGTAATCGATTTGTAGGCAAAAGGTTTGTACGCAAACGATTTGTTGGCAAACGGTATGTTGGCAATCGATGGTATTGGCAATCAATTTGTAGGCAATTGGGGCCTTCCCGTATTAATTAATGAAATTTTTTTTAATTATAAAAATTTACAGGTATCACTTAAAATAATAGCAAAAGCCTTCAGTTTTTAGGAACATAAATTATGATCATGAGTTAAAATACTAAATCAATCGTTTGTTAAGGATTAAATATAAAAGATCTTTAAAAACTTATTCATCATATTTTAATATAACATTTTATATGTGTTTCATATAAAAATACATATTATATTGAAGTCAACCGTCACCAGATGCAAAACATGCAGAATATTATATAAAATATAATTATTACACATATATGTATAATATATATATAATAAGTAAATAACATATATAAATACATTTAACATTTTAAAAATATTCTTTAACATTTGTAATGTCCTTTTACAAATGCCTTTTCTCAATTTTTACTTTTAAAGGTTTATAAACTGATAAACCTATGTCATATTTCAATTTTATATCATTTATTTCAATTCTTTTATTTACTTTAAATATGAATGTTCGTATTAAAGTTGCTAAAATTATTTTCACACCCATCATTCCATACAACTGACCTGCAAATTTATCAATTATATGTAAATCAATTTTATCATGATATTTAGAAATTTATCATATACATAATAATATTTTATAATATATGCCTACCTATACAATCTCTTCGTCCGGTACTAAATGGCAAGTAAGAAAATAATTTTTCATTTCTTTTACCAATAAATCTATTCGGATCAAACATTAACGGATTCGGCCAATATTTTTCGTCTCGATGGATTTTGAGAATAGATATAATAAAATTTGTGCCATTTGGATAAACAATTTCCCCTAAAATAACATATATTATACGAAAAAAAATTAATGCATTAAAAGCATAATAGTAATAAGTAATACAACCTAAAATTACACTACTAAAAAAATATAGGGAACACTTTTTGCATCCTAAGAATTTGAGCTATATTTAAATCGCTGTTAAAACTACTTAAATATATTAATATTACCTCGGCGACGAATCATCGCAAGACAAAATCCAAAAAGCATTTCGAAGCTTGAAAATTTTGTTTTCAAATTCTTTGCGGATTTCAATTGTTTCTTTCCTTTACAAAATAGCTCAATAATGAATCTTGATCTGTTAAAATAAAAATTTATAATGCGACTTTGAAGCATCACATCTGACGTAGAAAAAGTCGTAGAGAATTTCTGTTATCTGTGTCTTATAGCAGGATTTCTTCTCTTTAATTTGAGTTGTTGATCGTTGTGCGTTTTTTTGAAAGAGTAATCAAAGTTTGAAGACAAATGAGACGCAAATAACAGAAATTCTCTACAATTTTTTACATCAGATATAATGCAGCAAAGTCGCATTAAAAAATGTTATCTTGACGGATCAAGATTCATTATTGTGACGTTTTGCAAAGGCAAAAGATAATTGAAATCCGCAAAAATAATTTAAAAGAAGAAATATCAAGTTTCAAAACGTTTTTGGATTTTGTCTCTGCGATGATTCATCGCCGAGTTTCAGCGGTTTGAAAATAGCCCAAATTTTTAGCATACAAAAAGTGTTTCCTTTTTTTTTTAATAGTATCATATTAATATGTGTAACTGACAAAACAATATTGTAAATAGAAAAGTAAAATAACTTTGTTTTACTATTAAATCTTAATACAGATATAATAATAATAACAATAATAATATCACTTTTCTGTAACTTTTAAAATATTGATATTGAATTAACAGGAGATACTTTTATTAACAGAAAATTTTAATACAGGTTTTTTTAATACGACATCAAGTAAAAATTGCATGAAGATTGTTGCCTTTATGTCTACATTTCGAAATTTCAATGTTTTCATGTTGTTTATGAAAAATAATAATTTTTTTATGCAAAACTAATTAATAATTAGAAAAGTAAGTAAGAAAAAAGTAAGTAATAATAAGAATTCACAATATGGATCTAAGATTGTTTATAAAAAATAAACAAACCTATTTGTAACTGTTTTGTTATTTGCCGTCCAATCAGAGGGACAGGAGGGAATATTCTCATCGTTTCCTTTATAACACCCTCCAAATAATGCATGTGTTGCAGATCGCTATGTTTAATTGGTGCAGATTTTACAGTTTCTGTGCCATAAATTTCTAACATTTCCTCATATACTTTTTCCTTTTATAATATTAAGTATTTATTTATAAATGTAATATTTTATAAATCTTTTATCAGTTGCAATTAAAATTGAATAATAAAATTAGTTATAATCGAAGCGTTATTAATGAGATGTCAATCTAGATATTTCTATAATTCTATTAAGATTTTCAATCTAAATAAAACATTGCATATATTGTGACATAAACTTAAAAACTTTTAATATATTTGTATACGGTTATTAATTTTAATTAACTTGTACTAAAGTTATGATTCTATCGAAACAATGTTACAAACATTAATACGTGCGATATAATGTAAGTAAGAAAACATATCCTTTTTTATTACTCAATTATTTTATATTTCAAAATTTTATTGTTTATAACGCTTCGTTTATATAAATAGCAAATTTCATTATCCAAGAATAAATATACATATATATATATATATATATATATATATATATATATATACATACAGGGTGTCCCAGAATTGTGGAACAAATTTTCGTGAGCAAGTAGAGCTAACGAAACCGAGTCGAAAAGTCCTCTACTATTTTGCTATTTTCGTAATAGTTAACAAGATATTAATGATTAAAAATCGCCGTATTAGCCCGGCCCTCCGCCAAATACAAACACGCGGCGCGAGACGACCACACAGCGTTGCTAGGCACTCGAGGAATTGTTTACTACACGCGGCAATGCCTACGAGCGGTGGTTTTGAGCTGCGACTCCCCCTGTTTTTTTGCCATTTGTATAAAACAACTCCTTCCTGGAAACAATGACGCTGAGCGGTCGTATCTCGCCGCGCACTTATATTCGGCGGGGCCGGGCTAATACAATAATTTTTAATCATAAATATCTCGTTAACTATTGCAAAAATTGCAAAATGGTAGAGGACTTTTCGACTCAATTTCATCCACTCTACCTACTCACGAAAATTTGTTCCACAATTCTGGGACACCCTGTATATATATATACAGGGTGTCCCAGAATTGTGGAACAAATTTTCTTGAGCAGATAGAGCGGACGAAACTGAGTCGAAAAGTCCTCTACCATTTTACAATTTTCCCGATAGTTAACGAGATATTTATGATTAAAAATCACCGTATTAGCCCGGCCCTTCGCCGAATATAAGATCGCGGCGAGATACGACCGCCTAGCGTCATTGTTTCCAAGGAGGAGTTGTTTTCTACAAAAACAGGGAGACAATCGCCGCTCAAAACCGCCGCTCGTAGGCATTGCCGCGTGTAGTAAACAATTCCTCGAGTGCCTAGCAACACTGGGCGGTCATCTCGCGCCGCGCGCTTATATTCGGCGGAGGGCCGGACTAATACGGTGATTTTTAATCATTAATATCTTGTTAACTATTGCGAAAATTGCAAAATGGTAAAGGACTTTTCGATTCAGTTTCGTCCGCTCTACCTGCTCACGAAATTTTGTTCCACAATTCTGGGACACCCTGTATATATATATATATATATATATATATATATATATATATATATATGTATATATATTGTACATATACATACCTGTACTTGTGGGAAATTTGCTATCATGAAGACAGCAAAATTCGTTGTAATACTAATTGTTTCACTACCCTGTATACATAAATACATTTTTAATATATTTATTTATAAATATCATAAAATATTGTACTTACCGCTATTAGCATTGTTAGCACAATATCGCGAATGTTCTTTTCCGTGATAGGTTTATCATCTTCCTTCTTCTTATCTTTATTCATTTCATCATGTTCTTTACGAAGTCCTTCCTCGAAGATATCGAAAAACGTTGTATCTATATCATATTATGAAAAAAATAAGAAATATTAAAAGATCTGAGTTTAATGCTTTTCTGATAAACTTTAAACTTAAACTGTACGTTCTCTATATAAGAATGGAAAATAAATTTAGAAAGAAACAAATTTCTAGAAGTGTGTACATATATAAAATGAAACAGCATTTTAATATTATTTCAACTACAGCTTTAAACAATTTATTTTGCTGCCATTTTGCAAACATTGCATTTACGTAAAAATAAAATTTTATGTAAAATTGATAAACTTACAATTATTCTTATTTTTGATCGTATTTGAAGCATTTAATTGCTGTCTGCGCTGCTGTATCATCTGTATAATAAGAATTTATGTAATAGACAAAAAAATTAGGGATGTTATTAAATATATTTATCATATACCTCATTAACAAAAGAATGTATCAAATTCATATCCTTTTTCTGTTTGCGACCTAAGGTAGTGAGGTTGAATATAATGTCAAAAGATAATAGTATATTCTTTACTCTGCACACAAGAGTATTTTTTAATCTGAAATATTTTAACGGATATATAATTTTTTTGAGGTTCGATAAATGAAATTAATATAAGTTAGATAAGGGCTAACAAGCCAAGCTGGATGTACGTGCTATAAACATTATTGCATTAAATTAAAAACATGTATACACAAACGTTTTGATCTGTAATGAGGTCATCTTTGGTGTGACAGAAAGTCGTTATAATTACCAATATATAAAAGCTAATGATCGATACAATATGTAATAGTTACGCCGTTTTTGTGTGTAATTGTTATGCTGATTCCTGTATGCGATATGCGATATAGTTGCGTTGATTTTTGTGTGATCTCGCTATCGATGTAACTACTGTTATGTCTCGGGACAGAAAGGTGGAGTCTCTCTATGACCTAAAAATGATTTGGGATTATAGTTTCAGGCTGATCGGTCTAATAAACTATCAATTAAATTCTAATATAGTCTAAGTATAAAATAAAAAATAAAAAGGAAAAAGGAGTAAAAAGGATTGTCAGTATATTAAAATAAAAAAAATTATATCTCTTATGTATGTTGCATCGCAGTTCGAGAAATTTATTTTATACACTACATCACAGTGAAATAGTTTCTCTAATTTATCTTTGCCAATTTTTATGTCTTTCAAGGTTATTGGGATTTTATATGCCACCTTGCTATTAAATTTCTTGGCCAATCCTATAAACTTTTCCGAGTCATTACTAATATATAAAGAACGGAGTTTTATCTTCAATGGTTAACACATCTTTGTTGTCTAATTTTGCATTATTGTGGATTAAAAACTTGATTCTGTTGTTCACAGACTTGAAAATGAAATCCAAATGAAAATGACCTCATTACAGAGCGAAACGTTTGTGTATGCATGTTTTTAATTTAATACAATAATGTCTATAGCATGTACATCTAGTTTGGTTCGTTAGTCCTTATCCAACTTATGTTAACGAAATATTTTAAAGCTGAAATTTTTAGAAATATATCGGATAAGATTATACGAGCGTGTTTAGCTATTCATAACTATTAAATTTTATGTATGAAAGAAGAAGATATTGTTTTTTTAGTAACATTGTAATTTTTAAATTTACTTATAACCGAAATTAATTTCAAGTTAATTTCAAGTTTTTTAACTCATCCAAACGTGATTTTCCAGAGAACTATAAAAATCTTATCTAAATATATTTATTCCTAATTTTTTTTAGCGTTATATAATTGACATTAATTGCGTGCATTTAAAATTAAAAAAATTTTTATACCTCTCAACTATTTTTAGATATTGGTTGTTTTTATTTTGGTCCAGCTTGACGCCCACCATGGTATCTTTACAACAACAACATATAAAAAATTTATTATTTAATACATAAAAAATATTAATATTAAAGTTATTAATGTATAATTAATTAAATATTGAATTTGTATTAGATATTATGCTCAACAAAAAATCGAGAAGATTTATTTCAAACTCAATAATCCTTAACTTTCAAATTTTTGAATCTTGATAAAAAATTATTGCAGAAGGAGTGTCTGAAAAAGTATCTTTATTAAGGTTTATACTTTAATGTCTTTTGGCCATTATTCAAGTAGGTTTTATTTTCATTATTTTGCGGTCCAAAACACATTATTTTATTCTTTAAAATTAAATTACTATTTTTTTAGTATAACATTTGAAGTCATATTTGGCTGAAAAATAGCAAGAAAATTATCTTAAATTCTCGAAGAAAAACATTTTATTGAACCGCAGAGTGTCGAAGATACGTAACTTTAAGAGATAATACAGCATATGTATTTTTTTGTATATTGTATTATAAAGATAAAAGTTTCCAAAATCGATCAAAATATATTATAATACAAATTTTAAACTAAAAAATTCTTTTCAATATTTCGCAGAATTTTAACAGTTTTAAAAATAAGCAGTTTTAAGCGTTGGTATAATTTATTAGTTTAAAATGTGTTATATTGTAAATACATTAAAAATTATCTATCTCTTTTTAGAAAAAATGTTTTATTATATAATATGTTAATAGTTATCAAGTGTATTAAATGATGTAACATTACCACATGCTGTTATAAAAGAACAATCTGATAGATATTCTAAAAGTATAATTTCATTTTCGTTCAAATTTTGTTCCAATTTATCCGTAAGTACTACAGATTGTTCAGTAATTATATTAAAGAAATTTTTCAACATGCTTGAAGTAAATGCCGGTGCAGACATTCTTCTTATTCGACTCCACATAGGTTCTGAAATAAGTATCATAGTACTAGTGAAAGTGAATACAGAATAGTGAAAATTTATTAACACAGAGACAGCACTATATTTATGATAAATATATTCATACGTTTAACAATTATTTTTTAAAATATTATATAAATATTCTATTTACATATACCAGATAGCACAGTTCATCGTTTTGAATTAAAAAAAATTCACATTATTAAATTTCCAAAAACCATAAAATAAAAGTGTTGCAACCTTTTACTAGCTGAAGGTACCACTGTAAGTATATCTTACCTGGTGCGGTGACTAATCCCGTCCCAAATAACGGAGTATATTTATAGAGTAAACTTTTGTTTATACAATCTTTGCTGGTTGAGATAATCTACAACATTATCAATAATTAATTTACTTCACTGCATATTTATAGTACCTATTTATTTTATTTGTCTAATTAACATATATGTATATTTTATCAATTATAAACTGATTACGGTTAATTGACTTGAATTATGAAAATTATACATAAATATACATAAACATATAATTGAGAGCCTCTATTTAAGAGAAATGCAAAATAATTTACATTTCTATGTATTTATTACAAAAAGATAAATACACTTACAAACTTATAGATTTAGTGAACAATAAGAACTGTATTTTAAATAAATCACCAATTTTTATATGGACTTGCATCCCTCTTCTTTGTAAGCCCTCAATTTATATGAAATAGTTTAATGTTAGTTTAAAGCTACTTATTAAAATATAGTAGAAATTATATGTGTATAGTAATACATTTTTTCTTTACTTTTGCAAGAACTGGATCGTGTATTACAATCACTAAAGTGTTGGCCAACCATATTTGAAATGGAGATGAGTATTTTTCCGTCAACTTTACTATTATGTTAATAAATTCTAAAAATTTTAATACATTTGAGTTTTTTTTAGAAGATTACTTATTTATATATTATTGTTACAAAAATATAAAAATTATGTAATTGTGTATAACACGTATACTCTATTCATAGTGTGTTCAAACCTTTTATGAACGAGTGTTGGCTCAAGTGCTTTGGGACACTTTGTATAAATAAAGAGATCAGAAACGACAAAAAGTTATCTCATATTTATTACTTGACTTGAGATAAAATCATACGCATATATGAATATATACAGGGTGTCCGATAATTATTGACACAACGCTCATGTGCAGGTAGAGTGGACTAAACTGAGTCGAAAAGTCCCTTACCATTTTGCAATTTTCGCAATAGTTAACAAGATATCAATTATTGGAGTGAACTTCCGAATAGGTCGGACCTCCGATTTTTTTGAAACTATGTGTACTTATGTATTTTGACGCGCTGATTACAGATATGATAATGAAAATTTGCGCAAATTTGATTTTTATGGTGAAATGAAAAACCCATAAAAATGATGATTTAATATTTATCTTAACAAATATTAAAAATTTTGAAAAATGTTTTAGATAAAAGTTGCAGATCTTATCAAAACACATATTTTATGTTCTATGCATTTTTTACTGTAGGAGTGATAGTTTTCGAGAAAAACAACAATAAAAATTTTAAACCTCATTATACTGTAATCATAATCGTAAGAAATTGAGCAACACAATTGTCGATTCGGCCGGTTACAGACGGCATTTAAGGCTCTTGAAAAACTATTGAAAAATATGTTGAAATGTATTTTAGTAATTATAATTATAAATATATAATTATAACTACGTATAAATATAATCTTAATAAAACAATTTTAAATAAATAATTAATTTTTATAATTTTAATATTTTTTAAAGAGTAATTAATGATAATTGTGTGAAGTTCTTCTATTATTTTATAATGAAACATTTATGGCGGCCTGTCGCTATATAGGCCAACGCCGTGCGCAGCATAGTTTGAGGCGCCGTTGTTATGCGGAGTTTAGGTTAGGTTCCACATGGGTTTGCAACTTTCCACGCGAATCTACTTTCATCTCACCCGCCACCTGTGTCGGGGCGATGGTAGGTTCACGAATGTACGATTCCACATGGGTTTGCAACTTTCCATGCGAAGCTACTATTCAACTTCACAACTTCCACATAGGTTAACAACAAAAATCTTTTCCCTAATTGGGCGTTGGGTACTTAATTTATTATCTAATTAAGGGGTTGGGTTAGGTTAGGACAAAAAGGGCAGAGCCCCTCCCCTGCCCACGCGTTGTTATTTAATATCACAACTTTTATAAGAACAAAAAAATGACTAAACTGTCTCAGAAATCTAAAAAATTTTCTCAAGAAATGTTATTGATACGGTAAAAATGCATACTCTTTATCGCTGTTTTTCTCGAAAACTATCACTCCTACATTAAAAATGCATGGAACATAAAATGTGTGTTTTGATAAGATCTACAACTTTTATCTAAAACATTTTTCAAAATTTTTAATATTTGTTAAGATAAATATTAAAAATCATCATTTTTATGGTTTTTTCATGGTTTTCGCCATGAAAATCAAATTTGCGCAAATTTTCATTATCATATCTGTAATCAGCGCGTCAAAATACGTATGTACACATAGTTACAAAAAAAACCGGAGGTCCGACCTATTCGGAAGTTTATCCAAATATTGAAAATCACCGATTTAGCCCAGCCTACCGCCGAATGCAAGCGCGCGGCGCGGCGGGAAGCATTCGAGCCGCTCGAGGTAAGCACGGCCCAGCGGAACAAGTATTGGCTGGCGGTGCGTGGCTAAGGACAAGGACAGCGCGCCGTTGTTTGTAGTTACATCATCGCTCCTTCTCCTTGGCCACGCATCGCCAGTCAATACTTGTTCCGCTGGGCCGTGCTTAGCTCGAGCGGCTCGAATGCTTCTCGCCGCGCAATTGCATTCAGCGGTAGGCTGGGCTAAATTGGTGATTTTCAATAATTGATATCTCATTAACTATTGCGAAAATTGCAAAGTGATACAGGACTTTTCGATTCAGTTTAGTCCACTCTACCTGCACACGAGCGTTGTGTCAATAATTATCGGACACTCTGTATACATTGTACATATGAATCATACGCATATGTATATGAATATGTATATATATGTATATATATATATATATATATGAATCATCGCATATATGAATATGTATATATACATATACAGGGTGTCCCATAATTGTCGCGCCAATTTTTGTGCGCAGGTAGAGCGGACGAATCTGAATAGAAAAGTCCTCTACCATTTTGCGATTTACACAATAAGTAACGAGAAAGTAATTGTTAAAAATTGCTATATTAGGCCCTCCGCCGAATACAAGCGCGCGGCGAGATACGACCGGCGGTACTATAACTTTCAAGCCTTATAATTCGTGACGTACTTAACGAAAAATAACTTATTTATAGCGTTTTGGAAAGCTCTTAAGATAAGTTACAAGAATATGTAATGAAAAATGGGGGTTCCATTTAAGAAATTGAAGGTGACCTTCACGTGATCATCAAATGATTATCCAAGGT